>MU724911.1:21971-44039 GCA_026770625.1 Nicotiana glauca
TATGTTGAGTATTCCCTTATGTTTTATTCTTGTTACCTCATGAAAGGGTTTCTGGCTCATCTACTCATGATAGTATGATAAGAAAGATATGTTACGTTGGTACTCGGTTGAGTTAGGCACCGGGTGCGCGTTGCGGCCCTTTGGTTTGGGTCGTGACACCAGCAAGCCTCAGCCTTCTAAAATTTTCATTTTCGATCCGTTAACCACCCGGAATCCACCCGAGGCCCTCGGGACCTCAACCAAACCTACCAACCAATCCCAACACACGCTACGGACTTGCTCGAAGCCTCAAATCACATCAAATAACGCTAAAATCATGAATCAACCTCCAATCCAAGCTTTATGAACTTTAGAATTTCCAACTTCTACTTTCGATGCTTAAACATATCAAATCACGTCCGATTAACCTCAAATTTTGCACACAAGTCATATTCGACATTGCAAACCTACTCCAACTTTTGGAATTGGATTCCGACCCCGATATCAAAAAGTCAACTTCCAGTCAACCCTCTCAAAAACCTCCGAATCCTATCTTTAGCCAAATGGTTCCAAAATGACCTACGGACCTCCGAATTCACTTTAGATCGCGCTCCCAACTCCAGAATCACCATACGAAGCTATTCCCAGACTCAGAACCCCAAACGGACATCAATATCACTGAAACGCACTTCAACCCAAACTTATGGAATTTCTTCCCAAAATGCTAACTTCCACAATAGGCACCAAAATGCTCCCGGGTCATCCAAGGCCCGATCCGGACATACGCCTGAGTCCGAAATCATCATATGAACCTGCTGGAACCTTCATATGCTGATTCTGAGGTCGTTTACTCAAAATATCCCATCCTAGTTAATTCTTTCAACTTTAAGCTTCAGAAATGAGAGTTCTCTTCCCAATTCAACTCCGAACTTCCCTAAACTCAATTCCGACCACGCGTACAAATCGTAATATCTGAATTGAAGCGTTTCAAGGCCTCAGACTGCTAAATGACGTGCTAGGGATCAAAACGACTGGTCGGGTTGTTACATTCTCTCCTACTTAAACATACGTTCGTCCTCGAACGTGCTGAGAACTACACTGGAGTGATCTGAAATCGTTGTTTAACTTCTCATGCACCTTCCCGGGCTACCACAACTCAGTTGAGCACATTGGCTCGATCAATTCTGAAGATATCTTCTTTTATTCAAGCAGGTACGCCTTAAAGCCCAATTCCAACATCCAAAATTCTATGCCCGACTTGTTTCCAATATATGATCACCATATCAATCACTACACGTTGTACCCAAACATGACTGCATAACTTTGCTGAATTCACACCTTGCATCACTTTACTCACCGGACCACAATAACATTTTCTGATCAACTTAGTCGAAATTCCACGAAGCTGATGCTCCCATTTCACCTCTTGACCTTCATAGGTCTTGCTCTACTTTTTACAATACCGCCACGATGGAAGAGATGTGCAGAAATTCATAATCAACTGTCGAGTCAACCAATCATTGGGTCTATGC
Organism: Nicotiana glauca; assembly: GCA_026770625.1. NCBI lineage: Eukaryota > Viridiplantae > Streptophyta > Magnoliopsida > Solanales > Solanaceae > Nicotiana > Nicotiana glauca. The sequence continues at coordinate 23,483 of MU724911.1, forward strand.
TCCTGATAGGAGCCATCACCTCGTTCTGAACCAAATAAGGGTCTTTTCTCCTTAACATACTTCATATAATCCGATTGCACTGTTCCTAGATCCAATAACCTCGTCTCACTCAGTACGAACTGCTCAGGAAGTAAGCCACCCCATACATAATCAAAAGTCTCATATGATGCTATAATGTGCCGATAGGCTACCAATTCGGACGCGATACCAAAGAAAACGAACCCTAAAAAGGAAATGCAATTACTCCGCTCTCGAATCATACATGCGACGCGGGCATACAGCTAATATGAGCTTTTCTTGGAAAAATAGGAAACAAAACAGATCAAACAGATTTAGGGAACTATACTCAATATCACATTGTTGTGGCATGCAACCCGATCCAAATAACATACTCATGGCGGCATGCCACCCGATCCATGTAATATGCCCATGGCGGCGTGCCACCCAATCCACATATAGAACTCACATAAGGAGATATACCTTGAGCTAAATTGCTCATTAAAACAAAATACCGAATATCGTTCATAAACACGCTAAGTGCATAATACCATCCCTGAGGGGACATGTCGCGCTATAAGCTACGAAACTCAAGCACAACCGAGGTGCAATATACAATCTGAATCTCAAGAGCCATTTGGCTCATATAACATCATTTCTACGCGGATCCATAACACATAATCAAATTCTCAAGCCGTCTCACAACTCACACGGCGCAATGCATCACTACATGAAATATCTGGCAACGAAATAACACCCTGACTACTCCTCCATAAGGAGCGCATTACTGAAATGAACACGTTTGGCCTGATATAGAGCCCATATTCACATTTGAATCCATTCACTGACCTCAAGCCGATTTTGATCGCACTGACTAGGCTAATAACCTTTCCAAGGTCCATAATAACCCTCCTTTATGCTCATAACACATAAGAACAGCCCTCGTAACTGGAGCGAACCTCCACAGTCCATAACCCAATAACCAGAGTGCCTTCCAGGCATAAATTCTCAAATTAATGGTATTACCACCATCCTCATACTTAGTTTAAATCTTTAATCGATCAAGTGACCACATGCCACACTTATACAATCTTTCTGTGGGACACGCTCCCACAACCTTTCGAAACACATAACAGGTCCGTACATCCAAACCACCTGCCGCAACAACGCTGAAAAGCGATCAAGAATCATTAATGATACAAGCTCTTTTTACAAAATACCGATCTCAGGAGACGCTGAAGACAACACCAACTTACTTTAAACATCAAAACTCATTTCCTGCTCATCCGAGCTTGTGACATCCTTGTCCACGCCGAACTGCAACCTTGATTCTCACTTCAAATTCCATACTACTCACTCTACCCAACATGCCAATGTACGATAGAACATGATTCTTATCATAACTCCGAAACCACTAATAGGTTAATACTTCATTATATAAAAACTTTTCACTTAACTCACTTAACGAGATCCATAGTATCAAACAGGCGAATTCTCATAATCGTAGAATATGTAAATCTCTAAGTAATGGTCTAAGCCATCATAGCCCTTCAAGGATTTGCCCACACATAACAGGCCATAATAGTGGAATACCTTTGAATTATATCAATTACGGTGGCTGACAAGCCTCGCACGTATTACCACAGATCACTTGCATAACTTAATCACGCTGAAAAAGTTGATCTCTACCACTAATATGCCAATTTAACTATAGCTAATCAATTTACCTTCTTCCAATTTATCCTTGATTACCTTAGAAATAATACTAACTCCGTTCAACACATAACATACTCTATATGCACTCATCCCGAGTGACCTTGAATCACAAGACCATGCCGTACCAAATCCCATGAAACATTTCATACGTTTCTTGCGCGCACCTTTGCACCCTCAGCTGATATGCCCATTCTGCAAATCCTTCTATGAATCCGAAGTCTTTTCTCATTTTTCTCTCAAGCGATACACTGCAAGTCAAAACATCATAGAACATTCTAAGCCTCCACTCATAAGTTGCTGTAAAAGCTTGATTCTCAACCGCACCAATAGGCTCGAAATCATTAGGCGCCACTCTATACCCCTTTTGAATCCATTAGGGCCGTGCTGAGAGCCACCCATCAATACGCTAATAACCAGAAACCCCGCAAGTAATTAACCATGCAACCCAATCATAGACAGTGGGACTCTCTCACTTAGCTCGAAGCCACTATTACACAACTCTAGAGTTCACCGGGATTCTTAATCTCTTATTGACATAACCTTGCGCAATCAGCCGCCAAAATTCTCGATATCTTACTACAGAAACCCCCTTTTTATACTCTAAATAATCAACCACATTTGTACGACCGATCTCTTTACTACATAATCAATAAAATTCTTCGCAGAAGCTTCGCCAACTATGCGACCCTAACCTGCTCACAGGGAATAACCCACCTATAGAAAGCTCTCCCTGGCATCTTCCAGCGCTGCTGCACGGGTTACATTCACTACGACATTAGTTAAATGTGCGGCAACATCCTTCCAATTCAAAGTTATGCTGCATCCTTCTTCATTTAAGCGTCTCCTTTCCGTTATATCCAATCTCCTGCCGCACCAGAACCCCTACTTCAAATTAGATCTGTAGACCCCAATAACCAATCACTAACATTCTCGATCGCTCCAAACTCTCCTTAAGGTACATGGTCATCCCACTGCAAAGCCCATATGCAACTCCACCACTCTTCCACTTTGGCAGAACTCATCCCCTTAATCGACTACTCGGCCCTTGGCCTCTTAGAAATTTTAGCCACTGTCTGACACTTTCCACACATCTTTCCTCATCCTTTGCTACTCAGTTGTAGTCTTAATAAAAATCTATCTTCGTAGCACTTGAATCCACAAATAGCTACTAACTTTAAATTTTGCCGGAGATTATCTCTCTCGAGCTGCCAATATTAGAAATGTCGATTCAATCCTGAACCACCCTACCTCACGATGTCTAACAGTAGTTTCTCCAATATTATTCCTCAATACCCCGAGGAAAATTGCAGAAGACCATAATGTCGACGAATTTAGTACATTCATTAAGGACAATGACACCGCATTGTAGAAGAAAGCTCCGCCACGCTAGCAAATACCGAGTCTCGATACCTCATCAACCCAAACCTAAACATTCTCTGCCCGATTGCCTTTCCCATGCCGGGAATAAAACACCAAATCTCTAGATCATGCACTGAGTAAACCTCCCTTCAAGTCATTCACTGCCCCGATACATAGGCAAACGTCCTTCCATTATACAATACTGCCGAACGATTATTCATAAGTATCACAGCAACTTGTGCCTAACCTTAGAGCTCTCAGAAGTACCGCTACTGAGCTTGAAACGATAAAATACCCTTCAATAAGGCGACGATAATAGTCCAATCAACTATACCGGGAGAAATATCCCGCACCACATTCGTAGTACCATTACAGTTCTTCAATTCTCGATTTATAACAAGCACTTTGCGCCGCATAAGATTGAGTAGGAAAGAAACAAAGGCATAAGCCTCACAGGAATCAAATCGCACGATAAGGAATCAAGAAAGGAAGTACTCCTAACAGACCTGCAGCCTCCCGAGGATAAGTACAGATGTCTCCGTACCGATCCGCGAGTCTCTACTAGACTTGCTCATGACTCGTGAGACAGTAGGAACCTAGTGCGCTGATACCATGTTGTCACGACCCAAAATCTATTAAGGGTCGTGGTGGCGCTGGACACCACTGTCAGGCAAGCCAGCCGAAATACTCAATTAAATTCCCATTTTTGTATAGTCAAAATCATTTTTCTTTACTCATTAAATAACGAATAATAAAATTTACGGAAATAACTGCAAAATCTTTAACAAACTTAACATTTAATAATCCAAAAATCCTCCCAGAACCCGGTGTCACAAATACATGAGCATCTACTGACAAGGAAATAAAGTACAACATCCGTCCGGAATACAGTGGACCAGAAGTAAATACAGTATACTGGAAGGGACTGTACTAGCTGCGGTCGTCTCGAATAATGCAGCTCACCTAGTCCCAGAATCATCCATATTGCTACGTCCAGTAGGCCGCTAGAGTCACATATACCTGTGCAACAAAAATGCACAGAAGTGTAGTATGAGTACGTAAACAACGTGTACTCAATGAGTATCCCGTCTAATCTCGAAGAAGTAGAGACGAGATGGTCGACTTCGACACTTACTAGTGGTCCAATAATGAGGCCAATAATACATTAAATCGTGGATTTCTATAAATATTATTTTATTCCAATAGAAAGAAACAAGTAAACAATTTTTTCTTTTATAGAAAATTTCCAAAATTCCTTTTTCTTTATTATCCAAATATTCTCAAGCCATGAAGAGGCATCAACAACTTTAATAAATTCAAGGAAGCAATACAAGCATGCGCAAATCATGCCGAGGTCGACGGCTCGCTCCAATAGAAATATAAACTGTGCACTGCCGAGGGTCGAACGGCGCGAACCATAGATGCATCTATTTAATCTGCCGAGGCGTTCGACCCGCTCCAAAAATAAACACACACAGTTAGACAACCATGAAGTCCACACGGAGCAAATTCTCCAAAGAACGCCAATTCTCTTTTAACCATTTAAGAAAATGAAGTTTAATGAATTTAGACATTCATTTACTAATTCAAGGTGATTTAAGTAATTCAATCTATCAATAAGTTCACAAAAAATCCAAGTATAACATGCTCTTGGGTCCTAAACTACCCGGACAATAGCATAATAGTAGCTATGCACGGACTCTCGTCACCTCGTGCGTACGTAGCCCCCACAAATAGGAGCACATAACTAATTATGTTTACTTATGGGGACAATTCCCTCTTACAAGGTTAGAAATGAGACTCACCTTGCTCCGAAGATCCATAATCGACATTCCACACTTTCCGAAGACTCCAATCGATGCACAAAGCTCCAACGCTAGCCAATAATAATACAGATCCATTAATATATACTCAGTTACTCTTAATGATCCATTTCATAGCAATTCCTAACCCCGATCGAAAAGTTAACGAAAACGCCCTCGGGCCTATGTGCCCGAAATTTAAAATTTTTCGAAGATAAAGATTATCCATGAACTCACGAACTCAATTATATGATTTTCTCTTAATTTCAACCCCAAAATCGTGGCTAAATTCCAAGATTACTAATTTTTCTAGGTTTTCCACCAAAACCTCAAATTTATACTAATTTAAATGCTCAAATCCATACTTAGTTGATGTATTTAACTCAAAATAGGTGGGAGCGACTTAACTTGAAGTTGATGACGAAAATCCCCTCTTGAAGCTCCCCAAAAATCGCCCAAGCCATGAAAATATGAGAGAAAATGGCCAAATCCCGTTTTTAAAACAACCCCTCTGCCTCCAGCTACTTCCGCTTCTACGGAAGCAATTACGCTTTCGCGGTCCCGCTTTTGTAGACCATCAGCCACTTATGCGATTTCCACTAGGCCGCCCATTTTTGCTTTTGCATTCCTCTTCCCGCAGATGCGGTCCCGCTTCTGCGGAACCTTGACCGCATCTGTGGTCCACGAGCCCCTGGCAAAATCCGCTTCTGCGATGCCTCTACCGCAGATGCGGTCCCGCATCTGCGGAAATATGACCACATCTGCAGTCCTTTCTCTTCTAGCCCAAAACTGCTTCTGTGGTTGAAGTGCCGCATCTGCGATCCAAAACTGCAGATGCGGTTATGACAGCAACCAGCAAGCCTCAGCCTTCCAAAATTTCCATTTTCAATCCGTTAACCACCCGGAATCCACCCGAGGCCCTCGGGACCTCAACCAAACCTACCAACCAATCCCAAAACACACTACAGACTTGCTCGAGGCCTCAAATCACATCAAATAACACTAAAATCATGAATCAACCTCCAATCCAAGCTTTATGAACTTTAGAATTTTCAACTTCTACTTTCGATGCTTAAACATATCAAATCACGTCCGATTGACCTCAAATTTTGCACACAAGTTATATTCGATATTGCGGACCTACTCCAACTTTCGAAATTGGATTCCGATGCCGATATCAAAAAAGTCAACTTCCAGTCAGCCCTCTCAAAATCCTCTGAATCCTATCTTTAGCCAAATGGTTCCAAAATGACCTACGGACCACCGAATTCACTTCCGATCGCGCTCCCAACTCCAGAATCACCATACGGAGCTATTCAAAAACTCGGAACCCCAAAAGGACATCGATATCACTGAAATGCACTTCAACCCAAACTTATGAAATTTCTTTCCAAAATGCTAACTTCCACAATAGGCGCCAAAACGCTCCCGGGTCATCCAAGACCCGATCCGGGCATACGCCCGAGTTTGAAATTATCATACAAACCTGCTGGAACCTTCATATCTTGATTATGAGGTCGTTTACTCAAAAGATCACATCCTAGTTAATTCTTTCAACTTTAAGCTTCCGAAATGAGAGTTCTCTTCCCAATTCAACTCCAAACTTCCCAAAACTCAATTCCGACCACGCGTACAAGTCGTAATACCTGAATTGAAGCTGTTCATGACCTCAGACTGCTGAATGACGCGCTATGTCTCAAAACGACCGATCGGATCGTGACAAATACTCAAAAGAAAAAAACATAATTAATGTAGATAATTGAATGAAGTTATCTACCCTCAACAACATTCTGAATTTGAATTGTAAAACAAAACCTTATTGTTTCTAGAGCTCATAGCAAGTTTGGAGATTAGGATTGGATGGGCAATTATTTGGATTAGACGTAAAACATTAAATGGTTCAAAGTTAATCTATATAATATAATAGAAATATATATAAGTAGGAGAATAGCGGTAATATATAACAAAAATAATAATATACACAGTGTGGTTCCATAAATGGGGTTTGGGAAGGATAATGCATACATATATCTTAGTCCTATATTATGTGAGGTAGAGAAGTTATTTCTGATAGACCTCTAAATAATATTCAAAAATGTTATTGATAAATTTCAACAATACTTTATTTGACCAATAACTTCAAAATGAATAAATTAAAGTTTCAGGACTAAGAAACTATATATTACTCTTTATAATATTAAAATATTACAGTTGAAAATTATACGAAAAGACGGATATAAAATAGAGTGAGGATATCTATGCTTTAATTTGATCTTAAAATAAAATAAAGTAACTAACGAATACTTAAAAGTATTATTGATAAATTTAGACTATTTAAGAATAGTTATCAATTAAATTTCAGGCGTAAGAAAACCATGTTTCATCTATATATGGAGTGAGGATACCTAAGGATAAATATGTTTCTATCTATAAATAGAGTGAGGATATTTAAGCTTTGATTTGATTTTAAAATGAAATAAAAATAACTAAAGAATACTTAAAGATTACATCACAATGTAATAATTCTAAGTATGAATAATGCAATAATGATAAACAATGAACGAAAAGCATGAATAAATAAAAAAATAATAGTTTGTAAAAATATAGAAGAATAAGTCTTATTTATATTTGAAATGAGAAAAGTAATACATACAATGGACAATACCTTAGTTGATCAGTAAAAAGATACTAGATATTGAAAAAATTTCAAGCAAAAAAGTAAAAATTAAATAAAATATAGGAATTAAATAAATTTAAAAATCAAATTTAAATTTCATGTTGCAAATGAAAGAGAAGGAAATTTAAATCCTTATTACATATAATATAAGAATATAGATATTTAAAATATTTGTAGATATTTTAACTTGATAGGAAAGGCATTCAAATTTGTAACTTGGTATTGAATATTGGTTGTCTAACGTATAGGTGAAACTCTAAATGAGGATAACCAATTAAATCATCGTATAAAAATTATACAAAGTGAGGGTTAGAGATAATGTGTGAATATTTTTAATTTGAAAATAAGTAAAGTAAGTTTAAAAGTAATATTAATATATTTAGACAAATGGAATAAATGCTTCAAGAAAAAAAATTAGGAGTAAGAAAAATACATGTCTATATTATATTACAAAAGAGAAATTGACAAAAATATAAGTTAAGTAACAAGCTAATAAAATATTATATATAAAATAAAATACTACTCCCTCCGTTTCAATTTATGTGAACCTATTTCCTTTTTGGTCCGTGCAAAAAAGAATGACCTCTTTCCTAATTTGGAAACAATTACCTTTATGCAATGATTTATAGCCACACAAAATATATGTGCCTCATTTTACACCACAAGTTCAAAAGTCTTCTCGCTTTTCTTAAACTTCGTGCCCAGTCAAATGAGTTCACATAAATTGAAACGGAGGGAGTATTAAATATAATAAATTATGTAATAAAGAAAAATGAAGATCCGAAAAGCTATTGGATAACTACATGAATCTTTTTCTAATTTCTTAAGATTCTTAGGTATGTTTCATTGGATAATAAGAAGTTAGTGGAATCTGCAACAACAACAGTAACAACTCAGTATAATTCCATAAGTGGGGTTTGAAGAGGGTAATATATACGCAGATCTTACCCCTACCCAGAGGGGCATAGAGGCTGTTTCCAGGAGACCCTCGGCTCAAGAAAGCAACAAGAAACAATATATTAGTACTATCAATATACTCATAATAAAATAACATCAAATACATAATATAACATAAAATAACAAAATAACACCAATATAAGAAATACAGGAAATACGAAAAGGATGAAGAAAAAGGATGGAAGGAAGGTATACTAATATCCAACAGATAAAGCCCCGCATCAGTAGCTAATCGGTAGTATCATAAGACTGATTCCTAACTCGCTAGTCTCGCTGTAGTGCGCTCTAGAAATATCCACAACTTCCTCTAACCTACAACCTTGATGCTCGACCTCCATAATAACCTATCAAGGGCCATGTCCTCAGTAATTCTAAGTCGCGCCATGTCCTGCCTGATCACCTCCCTCAATACTTCTTAGGTCTCCCTTTACCTCTCCTCGTGCCCGCCACAGCCAATCGCTCACACCTTCTCACTGGTGCATAAATTGGCTAGTTAGAATGATATATGATGTGCTACTTCTGTATGTAAGGGCACGTATCTAGAGGGGTTTATAAAGAATTAACAACCGTTAAATTAGCCTTCAAAATTGCCCCAATACTTAAAATCTAGTTTATCTCGCAGAAATTCGTATTAAGACGAATCCCCGCGTTTCCTGTGTAGAGATTCTCTGAGATTCAATTTGAATGGTTGGGTCGGGTTCAATTAGGGTGAGGCGGGTTCATTGGAATTTACAATTTCATCCATGTGGATGAATTACAAGGTGCCACGTTAATTTGTTTAATCTCTCACACTTGTGGGGTACTTAATGTCAAAAAATAACATTAAGGGTATTAAACTCTCACACTTAAAGAAGAAGTGATGATTTATACAGCTATGGGCTAACCCCAACTTATTTGACTGTTATTATTGTAGAAAGAATTACAAGAAAATATATATGACTTCACATCATAATAAAAAATAGTTCATATTTTTAAGTTTTATCTTACCTAGTCCATATTATACATATTTTAAAACCACTTGTAAATTTAAAATCTGTGATTTTACAATTATTGCTTCTAAAAGGTACGGAGTTAATTCTTTGTTCTCACAACCATTGCTTTCACTCTCTCTTCTTCTCACATATTCTACATATACTTCAAGGGACCATGTATTTTCTGCTTCTCCGCTTGTGTCACTTGCTTGCAATGTAAGAAAATTGAAGAGTAGAAGTCCACCATTCAAAGCTTTGCTTTTGAAAATGATTTTTTTTTAAATTTGTTAGTTGTTTGGATTGGGTGTTGTTCCAATTGATTGAAAATATCAAAATGAGTTCAAAATTTAAATTTGAAGTGATTTCAAGTAGATTTGAGTTCAAAAAAGACGCAAGGAAAAAGACGAAGTCAGTTTTTTGTATAATTATGTATAATATTGTATAATAGTGTATATGAGTGTAGAAACATACCTTATACACTATTACACACTTTTATACACCTTTATACAAGCGTCTGTAGACGAAATTCTTTCACGATTTTCAATTGCAATTCTTGTTCAAAACCAGTCCAAATCTCCATTAAATGACTTCAAATTTTATATACAACCTCCTTATACTATTTCTAACAAGTCTAAATAACACCCACTTCAAATTTCTCACAAAATTAAATTTAAAATTTGAACCCACATATTTAAGCTTGTTAAATAATTTTCACCACCCTAATGAATTTGGTTTGTTGAATTAATATTTGAGTCAGAGTTACTGATTTAAAAATTAATTTAAAAGCTTAAGGAATCTTTTTTAAAAATTAAATAGTAAGTTTGAGAACCTATTGTAGTTGGATGTTGAATCTTAGTCTATTATTTTGGTCTAGTTGGTTGTAAATTGAAATATAGACTATCTATACTATATTAAAAGCACAATGACCCTTAGCGAAATATCATTCGCCTTTTTACCCTTTAAAAACAGATTTCACATTGGATAAAATTGTAATTATAGTTTAATTATTTTTTCAAATATTTAAAACCTTATTAAGTACTTCCTTAGTTCACTATGTAAAAATTCCTAATATTTAGGAATGATATTGAGTTAGATTTTACTTAGATAATTGTTCTATAGTGTAACTATTTTCCTTACATATAACCCTTCCATATTTCTATGTTTTTACACGTTAGGAATTATAATGATTTTTTTTTCGCAAAGTTTTTATCTTTGTCTAATTTTGTAGAATTAAATACCTAAGAATCATTAAACATGTTTTCAAATTTTAATTCTTTGTCCATTTTTTTTTCTGGACCATGTGAGTAGCGTAAATTCTAATTTTTCACATGTAGACAAAGTGTCTAAGGTGACATATATATTTTTTATACTTAATATAAGCACTTTAATTAATAATGATGGATAACATGTACATCATCTTATATATTAAATAAATTATAATTAATTTTATTTAAAATTTAAAAATTAAGTAAAGGTTTTGCTATAACAGGAAGTCTTAATATTTAGAATTCAAAATTAAATAATATTTTAATTTAAATTAACTATTTTTTTTTACTTCAATTGAATATAATAACTATAACTCCTTAGTTTAATTTATGTTCAAGGAAGAAAAATCAAAATTTTAATTTCAAATTCATATTTATCATGATCTAATAATAACTGAATAATATATATGAACGAACAAAGTTACATCGATTTTGACAATTTTATTTTGAATTAAGGTATGATCAAAATATTAAGGTATATTTTCTTCTACTTCGAATGATAAATTCAATTAAAATTACTATATTGTTAATTCAAACGAGAGAAATAAATTTGAATATAATGATAAACAAGTAAACAAAAAAACAACAAAGTCCACAATGAATTAGTAAGAACTATTTGTTATTAAAACTGATAATATTAGTCCATGCTCCTTCTGCATTCAATGATATTTTAGGTTCTCAAACTTTGTGTCTTTTGCTTTGTGAATATATACGACGTTCAAATTTCTTTTTAGATGTTACTGACATTAGTGTTAAAAATATTTTAAATTTCATAATAATATTAGTTAATAACCAAAAACACAAAAGGGATGTTGCATTTTTTTAAAGAAAAAGAGAGTATTATTTTTGGAACCTTGATTTGAAGAAATACTTGTGGAAAAAATATGTGTTGTATATTAAGATGAAGCAAGGAAAAATATACAATTGTTATTTGTCATTAAGATGAAGCAAAAAAAAAAAAATACAATTATATTCTGACAAATAACAATTGTACATGACTATATAACAATTAACGATTTTGAAAAATATTATTTTCGGAAGTCGGTTTTTCAATTATTCATCACTTTTATGTGCCCAAAGTAGAAATTATATATCCATGCTCTTTAACACATCGACATCCAGAGGATATCAACTATCAAATAGCCAACTTCAGAGGGTAAACAAAACTTCAAATTCTTTAGGAATTTTTTTAACATACAATCCATAATTTTGCTAAGTAGATTACCATAGTTCTTTTAGAATCCATTAATAAGACTTCATAACAATCTTAACCTCTTACTTCTATAAAAAACATATATGCATGGTTATGTGTCTGGATAGAGAAAGAAAGCTTACTCCAAAACGAAAAAGAGTAGATTGACAAAAAATATAGCGATTGAATATTATCCTTTGCGATAGTAATTTAATATTTTGTTAGATTTAATTTTATAACCCAAACACAGATTTTACTATCATATTTATGTAACTTTATAATTTTATATTCATTAATATAAGGTACACGCGCAACGCGCGTATCCTAAAACTAGTAAAATTAAAAAGTATGAATCCCAATTGTTGCAATGTGAAAATTTCCTATTATTGTATTAATAATTTAATATTGCCAGCACCCCAATCATGCATGAAGAAAAATATCTTTGTTAGTCACAACATAGACGTTGTTTTGCAATGTGCAAATAGGCCACAATTAGGTTAATTGTGCACTAGGTTAAATTAAAAAAAGGCCATATAATCTCATGTTTCTTTTCTTTTTTAGAGTGGCAAACCAAGGGGGATGGAGGACCCTACTTTGAACGTTTGAACCCCCTTTTTTGATCCTACAAACTAGCCTTTTCTCTTATCATTCTTCCCATCATCTATCTGTCAAGATTTATTTATTCCTAAAAAAATTAGCATAATTTAGCTAGTGGAATTCCTGTTGATCCAAGGTAAATCCTAATTAAATGGTAAAAATGTTGCTTTTGCTGGCAATTATCATATTTAAAATTCAAGATTTCATTATCAAATTCCATGTCTGTTGTCTCATTTATAAAAGTGAATCATAGGACTACTAGGCAATAGATAGGGACCAGCCAATTCACCTGGAGATGGAGAGAAATAAATGAGGTGAGAGTGGGTACTTTTAGCTAAATTTTGCTTTACAAAAGAAAATTAAGATTCTTTAATTATTAGTCATGGACACTCTCTTAAGCAATATTATCACTTATCATCGCATTTTGTTTATGTGCTATATGATTAATAACCTAATCATAGGTATCGTAATAACAATCTTATTCATTTAATTCACTAGCACAAACATTGGAAATTTATAATGGACATTTCACTGAAAATCTCTCAGAATATGGCTCGTTGCAAACGGTTTAACCGGAAATGTCTGTAAAAAAAAATCTCATTTCTTTTGCGTGATATATGATAGATACAACCGGAAATCTCTCAGAATAAAAAAAAAATCTCATTTCTACACGGAATCGGATTCGAAACCAAGAGCCTCTAGCATCAGGGCCGAGGAAAACACCTGCCCTCAGAGTTATCACGACCACGCCCCTTGGGTACAATTCGAGTTCTGGAACCTCGGAGAGCATTACCGAACGACTACGCATGATTAACAAAGGGTCGTAATATGCGTGTCCGACCGGATGTCACGACGTGAATCTCGGCTCGTATCAACGGCAGACCAGTGATTAGCGAAGAGGAAGATTTTACCTTTCTTAGAGTTGTACTTAGCATAAAACTCCTCTACTATATAAAGGGGAAGCTGATTATTCATTAAACACATTGTAACACACATATCAAGACAAAATACATTTATTTTCTCTGCTTCTAAAGATTATTCTAAGTTCTTAGTTCTGTTCATAGTCCTTCATAAAGGTTTGGTTCCGAATCGAAGGCGGGCTAATTGTTTGGATCGCAACCGATCCTGAACTCGATCTTACAACTGGTTTGTCCATTTATTCTATCTTTAATCTGCTCATCTAACGCTAATAATCATTTGTATTGAATTAGTCCACATATTCTTAAAATCGCGCATAAATTCAATTGTTATCCATTTTTAAGGGTAAACAGTTTGGCGTCCACCATGGGGCTAAGGATAACAGTGGTAATTTGATACAAATTTATATAACGTACTCTGTTTTACCCTTGTTCTTTGAGATTTTAATTTTAGGTCAACTTAAGAATGTCAAGCTCTCAATATGCTCACTTGAACTTTGATGTTGAGTCTATAATTTAGTACCTAGCAACGAGGTGCCCCTGTTGACCCAAACAGAGTCCCAGTTGCGGACCCGATCGATGCCAACTCATAGGTGACCATCGATGCAAACCCGCCGACTGACCCCGAAAATAGCATTCGTGGAGGAGCCCGATCGACAGCTTGGGGTATGCACGATGGCGAGGGCGAAAAAATCAATCTGCGGGTGATCTTCGAAATATTACAAGCTCAACAAATAGCGATAGCCCAACTGCAGAACCAAAGTTGCGCCCCCAGCAAAGTTGAGCCCAAACCATCCCAGGAAAACACCCGAAGAAATGAAGAAATCACGGGGAGTCTGGGCAAAGTTGAGCCCAGGACCAACCCCGAAATGATAAATATGCTTGAGGAGCTAAAGTAGAGAAGAATATTGAAGCTAACGACCAAAAAGTAGAGAACTATAACTCTAGAGTTGATATAATTCCAGGAGCACCCCCGATATTGAAAGGCCTAGATTCCAAAAAATTTATCCAAAAGCCTTTCCCCCCCAGCACGACACCGAAGCCAATCCCGAAGAAGTTCCTTATGCCTGAAATTCTGAAGGATAACGAAACCACGGATCCAAACGAGCACGTGACCTCCTACACGTGTACCATCAAGGGAAACGAATTAGAATATGACAAATCGAGTCGGTTTTGTTGAAAAAGTTCGGACAAACCCTATCAAAAGGAGCGGTGATATGGTATCACAATTTACCCCTAATTCTATTGATTCATTTGCTATGCTTGCAGATGCCTTTGTAAAAGGCGTGCTGGGGCGATCAAGGTCGAGGCAAGAAAATCGGACCTTTGAAAAGTTAAACAAAGAGATAAAGAAATGCTCCGGTAATTCATGTCGTGGTTTCAAATGGAACGGATGGACCTGCCTCCGATTGCGGATGATTGGGCTGTTCGGGCATTCACTCAGGGTCTCGACCCCCGGAGCTCCTTGGCTTTACAGCAGCTGAAATAGAATTTGATAGACTACCCGATGGTAACCTAGGCCGACGTCCATAACAAGTATCAATCAAAAATTAGAGTTGAGGATGACCAGCTTGGGGTCCCCTCCTGGTTCGTTTATCCTATCAGAACTAGCGACAGAACTAAGAGAGTCGTCGATCATGAATCAAGATCGAACAGAGACTGGCATCAACCATATAGCGGAGATCGAAGGGATAGTAGATCTACAGCTAACCTTGGGATAAATGAAAAAAGGAATGATCGAAAATGATTTTGACAGGCCACTTGGGGCCAGAGAGGCACCGAGATTATCGGAATATAACTTCAATGTCGATGTCGCCAGTGTCGTATCCCCCATCAAGCGCATCAAAGATACCAAGTGGCCTCGACCATTGTAGTCCGACCCTACCCAAATAGACATTAAACTGTTGTTTAAGTATAATGGCACTCATGGCTACAGGACTGAGGACTACCGATAATTAAGAGATGAAGTGGCCGAGTTATTCAATAATGGGCATCTCTGGAATTTGTGAGTGACCGAGCCAAAAATCACATCAGGAATAGGAATTCTAACAAATAGACTGAATAAAAGGAACCTCAAAACTTCATTAACATGATCATTGGTGGAGTCGACGACCCCTAGGGGCCAATGCTTGCGCACTAAAGTGTCCATCACATGGGAAAATGAACCCGAGATTATATCGTAGGGAACCATCTCTTTGAACTATGAGGATGTTGAAGGCATCGTGCAACTGCATAATGATGCACCGGTAATATCTGTATTCATAAATAAATCGCGAGTTAAGTGTGTGTTAATTGATCCAGGTAGCTCGGCCAGTACCATCAGATCGAGGGTCGTAGAGTAGATGGGTCTATAAGATCAAATAGTGCCTACAGTCCTGGTTTTAAACGAATTCAACATGGCATACAAAATTACTAAAAGGGAGATAACCCTACCAGTGAACACCGCCAGGACCATTCAGGAAACGAAGTTCTTTGTGATTGAAGGGGAAATAAGATATAATGCTATATTCGGACAACCATGGATTCACAACATGAGGGCAATACCCTCAACGCTACACCAGGTACTGAAGTTCCCCACACCGGGAGGGATCAAGACTGCTTATGGAGAGCAGCCGGCCACAAGAAATGTTTGCAACCGATAAGGTGATCGCGATGTCCGCACTCTCAATATCAAAAAACTTAGATCCGGTTAGGAAGGAAGAGACTAAATAGCAGTCATCGACACCGACCCCGACCGAACATGAGAAGTAGGAAGCAGGCGAGGATGATGATTAAAGAGTTCCTAGGTCGTTCATCACACCTGACAATTTCGATTCCACCAAATCGACGGTCGAGGAGCTGGAGCAAGTTATATTGACCGAACACTTACCAGATCGGAAGATATACCTGGGCACGGGGTTAACTTTCGAGCTCAGGAAAGAACTCATTCAAATCCTTATAGCTAACATAGATTGCTTTGCCTGGTCCCATCTTGATATGACAGGATCCTGCCAGAAATAACCACTTATAAGCTGAGTTTGAATCCGAAGTTCCACCCAGTTAAACAAAAGAGGCATCGGTCTAAAATCAAGCATGCATTCATCAAAGATGAGGTATCCAAACTCTTTAAAATGGGTTCCATTCGGGAAGTTAAGTACCCGAATTGGTTGGCTAACATAGTAATAATGCCTAAAAAGAGAAATAAATTAAGAATGTGCATAGATTACAAAGACTTGAATAAGGCATGTCCCAATAACTTTTTCCTTTGCCAAACATATATCTCATGATCGATGCGAGAGCCAGACACGAGATATTCAACTTTCTTGACGCCAATTCCGAGTACAACCAAATGCGGAAGGACACGGGCAATCAATAAAAAACTTCCTTTATCACTAATTCGACACCTATTGCTATAACGTAATGCCGTTCAGACTAAAAAACACCGGTGCCACTTATCAATGCCAAGGAAACTGAATGTTCGAAGAACAAATAGGAAAGTAATGGAAATTTATATTGAAGACATGTTATTTAAGTCTCTGCGAGCAGAGGACCATTTGAAACATTTGTAGGAGACCTTTGACATACTGAAGAAAAACAATATGAAGTTGAACCCGAAGAAATGCACATTCGGGGTCGGATCCAGGAAGTTTTTCGAATTCATGGTGTCCAACCGAGGGATCAAGATCAATCCCGATAAAACCAAAGCTATAGAAGACATCACCGTTGTGGACAATGTCAAGGTCGTTCAGAGGCTAACCGGTGCATAACCGCCCTAGGTCTGTTCATATCGAGGTCTTCCGAGAACAGCCATCGGTTCTTTTCATTATTGAAGAAGAAGAATTAATTTTCTTGGAACCCAGAATACTAACAAGCATTGGAAGAACTCAAACGGTACCTTTCAAGTCCACCCTTGCTCCATACTCCGAAGCCGGATGAATAGTTATACCTGTACTTGGTGGTATCTGAGGTAGCGTTAAGTGGAGTCCTTGTCCAGGAAGATAAAGTTACCCAATTTCCTATATATTATGTTAGTATAACTCTGGGCGAGTTCGAGACGAGGTATTCTCACCTGGAAAAATTGGCACTCGCTTTGCTAATCGCCTCTAGAAATTAAGGCCATACTTTCAATACTACCTCATATGTGTCATAACTTCTTACCCACTAAGGAACATAATGCATAAACCTGAGCTCTCGGGTCGGCTGGCTAAATGGGCCGTAGAAATTAGAGGGTACGAATCAAATATCGACCCCGAACTGCCATCAAATCATAAATTTTGGCAGACTTCGTGGCCGACTTTACGCGGCCTTAATACCCGAAGTTGAAAGGGAATTGTTATTAACCTCAGGGACTTCCTTGGGAATCTAGACCCTCTTTATGGATGGTGCCTCAAGCACAAAGGGGTCCAGTCTCGGCATCGTATTGAAGCTGCCTACGGGTAACATAGTTAGGCAATCTATTAGAACTATGAAATTGACTAACAATGAGGCCGAGTACGAGGCCATGATCGCAGGTCTCGAATTGGTAAGAAGCTTGGGATCCGAGGTGGTCGAACCTAAGTGCGATTCCCTCATTGTGGTAAATCAAGTCAGTGGGACATTAGAAGTAAAACACGAACAAATGTGAAGGTATTTAGACAAATTGCAGGTAATGCTGCATCGATTCAAGGAATGGACCCTACAACACGTACCCTGAGGCCAAAATAGTGAGGCTGATGATCTGGATAACTTGGGGTCATCGGTTGATGATGATGAATTTAGCTCATGAATGGTCGTACAAATCATGAAATTGGTAGTTAAAGAAGGCCATGCCAAAATAAACTCAACAAGTTTAACCCAGGATTGGAGAAACAAGTATATAGACTACTTGAAGACTGAGAAGTTGCCCTCAGATCCTAAAGAATCGAGAGCTCTACACACGAGGTGGCCATGTTCAACCTGTCCAAAGATACTATGTTCAGAAGAATGTTAGATGGCCCACTCGCCATATGCTTGGGCTGGGAGATACCAAATACGTTTTGAGGGAAGTTCATGAAGGCACATGCAAAAACTGTTTGGGGGAAGAATTTTGGTTCGTAAGATAATCAGGGCTGGCTATTACTAGATCGATATGGAGAAAGATGCAAAGGACTTTCTACAAAGATGTGATGACTGCCAGAGGCATGCACCAATGATCTATTAGAGATCTACTACATTCGGTCTTGTCACCTTGGCCATTCATGAAGTGGGGAATGGACCTTGCCGTGGGCACCAGGTATGGCTTAATTCATACTGTTTATGATCGATTATTTTTCTAAATGGGTCGAAGCTCAAGCGTTTGAGAAGATTTGGGAAAAAGAATTTGTTGACTTCATTTAGGATCACATAATATGTCGGTTCGGGATGCATTTAAAGCGGTACTACTACTAAGGTACGATCTCATTCACCTTTTCATAATATTGTGAATCGGACTAACACTTGCAGACAACAACCAAAGAAGAATGTGACTATTAGGTCTGAAACCACGCATTGCACTATTTTTTCCTTTAATTGGTTTTATCCCAAGTGGATTTTCCAGCAAGGTTTTTAAGGAGGCAACAAGTAAATCATGCTAAATTAGAATCGAAGACCGGTTTTAAATCAGAGTCAGTGGTCTCATTAATAGTATCCGATCCCTCTCAAGATCGACCTCGAATACGGGGGGCCATCACCCTTGGGTCAAGATTCTTAGCAAGGAAAGAAGGAAGTTTTGTGCTTAAACAACCTAAGCTAGGTGGTTAGGATTTACTGTAAGGGCCAATTGGTCAAGTGAAACGTACCCGCATAGGGCACCTTAGCCATAATACGAGATTTTACAAGCTTTCAATCTTGTACTTTGCACACAAAAATAAAAGAAAGCTTCTCCCTCGCTATTACATATTTTTTCCTATTTAAGCGTCGCGCCTAAGGGCTATACCTGCCCGGGGACTATCAGGACCAAGGGATACCCCTATCCGAGCCCAAGAGTTACCCCTACTGGGGGACTGTCTTCCAAAATAAGTTCGGATAACTCGGGTTTTCAAAACCAAGAGGCACAAAACCTATTAGGTAATTCCTAACCCTAAAAGGCTATGGCCGTCCTGAAAAAATGGTTCGGAGATGTCCAAAGCCTGTAATCAAAGCGTAAGGACTTCAATAAAAAACCTGCTAAAAGGTTACCCTCGGCAAAGGCATCGTTTAAGAACACTTAAGCATCTTGGGAAAACTTCTGGTCACTCCGAGTTTTCAATAGTTTCGAGCAAAAATCGCATCGAGTCATGTTCTATTCGGATCTCTGAAAAATAAATGACGTATTACTATGTTTGATTCTATGCTAAGGCATCAAAAATATTTGCAAGAATGGAATTGTGAAAAGATGCTAAAAAGTTGAAATTTCCAAAGGAGAAAGTTTTATATATTCTGGAATATCTTTACAAAAGCCCAACAAAAATGGACTCAAAATGAACAAAAAAATGCACAAAAAAAAAATAAAATCCTAAGGCATTCAAGCCTGATCTTCACTGGAGCCCGATTCGTCACTAGAACCATCGATGCCTTCAGATTCTTCAGAACCTTCGGAGCCCTTCTCACTTTCGAATATAGCTAGCTTCTTCGCCTCGGCCTCAAGTCTTTTTGCCTCCGAAGCCTCGGGCATAGATATCTTAGAGGGATCCCTTCGAGATAGCTGCCTCACGTACTCAACAATGGTCTTCAAGCGGGCCTTGGCTACTTCGACATCGACCTTGTATTGAGCCACTGTAACGACCCGGCCGGTCGTTTTTGGAATTTTTGCCCCGATCCCCCATTAGCTTCTTTCCCTAAGTTCATTTATGCTATTTTGGTTTGCCGGGACGTTCGGTTCTAGGATTCGGAGTGTTTTGGGACACTTAGTCCCTAAATGAGAGCTTAAGAGTTGAAAAATGGTCTGTATTTGGAACAGTATGAAGACCACCTCGGAATGGAAATCTGATGGTTCCGTTAGCTCCGTTAGGTGATTTTGGGGTTGGGAGCATGTTCGGAATGTCATTTGGAGGTCCGTAGCTCTGTTAGGCTTGAAATGCCGAAGTTTGAATTTTTGAAGTTTCCGGTCCGATAGTGAGTTTTTGATCTGAGGGTCGGATTTGAATTCCGAAA
>MU724911.1:52852-90520 GCA_026770625.1 Nicotiana glauca
TCAGACTTCGATACTGTTAATCTCTTGCTATTTTATTGTTTTTCTGTCTCAGTAGGGCCCTGACCTTTGCTCGTCACTACCCAACCGAGGTTAGGTTTGGCACTTACTGAGTACCGCTGTGGTGTACTCATGCTACTCTTCTGCACACTTTTGTTGTGCAGATTCAGGTACTTCTGGTCGGACTTTCTATCAGTGATTCAGGCGATACATTCGGAGACTTGAGGTAAATTCTGCCGCGTCCGCAGATCGAAGAGTCTCCTTCTACTCGAGCTTATAGTTAGTAGTTCCATTTCATGTGTTCAGCTGTGTAGACATTTCTGGATTTTAGAGCCGTGACTTATGTTCTTTTAACCTGTGTTGCCCGTGGGTTTCCGGGTTTGGGAGGTTACTTCAGTGTTGAGTTAAAGTGTATGTGCCAGGCGGCAACTGTATACATTATTCCTGTTATTTAGTTTGGTTATAAATTTGGCAATTGGTATCACTTCCGCAATGTGTTAGGCTTACCTGATCGCGAAGACTAGGTGCCGTCATGACGTGTTCACAATTGGTGAACTAGGGTCGTGACAGCCACCATCTCTTCAGCATCAGCCGAGGTTTTATCCAACTTGGACCTCATTGCTTTGAGCTCTTTACCAAGGGCGTCCCATTTTGCGATGGTCGAGCCTAGCTGTGCTTGGAGATCTTCATTTAGCTGAGCTTTTATCAGCTTTTTCCTTCGCTACTTGGAGCTGTACCTCCACCGAAGACAGCTTTTCCTGGGCGGTTTCTTTCTCTGAGGCCAGGCGATCTATCTTGTTCTTCTACCCGTTGGCCATGACTTGGATCTTGTCCATCTTCTTTCAGAGTTGGTCGATCTTCTGTTAGACCTATGAGGTTTTGTCATTATACACTACAAATAGTTCTTCATTTCTAACTTCGATAACCTTTACCTTTTCAACTAAGTTGGCGCCCTCCCGCCACAGGACCGATGCCTCTTACTGAGCCCTGTCCAACTCAGCGTGAAGATTATTAATGACCCTTTCTTGTTGCTCGTTGAGGAGCTTGTACATATCCTTTTTCTGGCCTAGCTCCCTAGCCTCGAGCTCAAGCTGATTTACCTCGACCCGGCACCCAAAAATGCTCTTGTGATGAAGTACCGAGGCTTGCAAAAAGATGAAAAACGTGAGAAATATCAAAACCTAAGAAAGTTCAATGGAACGTAATGATGCCTTACCCGATTCAACGCCTGTTACGCCTCATTGAAAAGGCATGACACGTTCACCTTATTCATTTTTGCCTGGTCCTCCTCGGTCACTAGGCATCGGAGGTAGCTAGCTATCCCCACTGGAGCAGACAAGACTCGGGCATACTCTAGGACAGATAGAATAATCGATCTCTTGCGATCGGGGTCCACACTCGATGTAGGGAATTGATTGTTCAATTCTGGCTAGAACATGACCCGCCGGCTTCCAAGGATGTGTCCTTCTTCCGAACTTCCAAGTCACTGAGCCAGGAAAAATCTTCCACAGCAGACGAGTCCACACTATTAAAAAAGGAATGAAGGGAATCGTCCGCGTAATGGACCCATTCATTAAACTTCTCCTTTCCTACTTGAGCCTCCTCGAGCATGGACTTGGTGTAGGAGGGCGTCGCCATAATTTTTATTACACCAGCCGCTTCCTTCGGAGCAGAGCCAGCATCATGGGGGGGTCTTAGCCCCCCGTCCCACATCAACCTCCCGAGCCCAAGGGAGGTCAGTCTCATGAATATCCCTCTCGGCTTCCACCTGCCTCCAAAAATCATCATTCCATGGGAAATAATAATGTCATCTTTTTTAGGCTCGTCCCTGAGATAAAGAAGCGAATTGGAATCCGGCACCCGAGAACTGGAGCTTTTCTTGTGTTTATGAGCCACTCTTTTCTTTGGCTTCACCACGTGGCTCGAGGAGATAGAGGCCTTTCTTTTTGTCTTCTTCTTTTAACCCATGGCGGCCTCAGGCTGTCCCATAGTGGAGGGATCAACAGACAAGGACACGTCCTTGTCCCCTTCCGAAGGCCTAAGTTCGGTGGTCTTAGGCAAACCTAAAACAACAAAAGGGAAGGAAAGTCAGTATGATGAAAGTTAGAAGCATAGTGTTAAATATTCAGGGAGAGACCTTACCATGAGAATGGGCCTCCCATCGACCCTTTGAAAGTTTGCGCCATGAGCGCTCAGAGTACGATATCTGTGTACAGATGCCCTCGATCCATTCCTTTAACTGGGGGACCATATTCAGAACAAGGGCGACAAATGCACAACCACAATTATGAATGAGAAGAAAGAAATCAAAGGAAAAATTTATAGTTAAGGAGAAACTGCACTTACGAGATGCATTCCACTTCTTAGGGAAAGGTGTCGTACCCCCTTTTTTCCCTTTTTGACGGGGATGTCCGGGTTTCGACATTCATAGGAGAGATAACTCATTTCCTTTTGGGAATTGGGTGTTTGAAGATTCACCACTTGATGGATTATGGTGCATTAGGGAACCTAGAGCAATTAACTCATGAACTAGTTTGCATTACCAGAGATTAGGGTAAGGGCTCGAAATAACCTTGAGGGGAAGGTGTTAGGCACCCCTTGCGGTCCACAATGGTGGGTCCTGGCTGAACTTAAACCATGTGAATTAGTCATTAAATGATTTCAACACGTATTCTCAAATAAAGGCATGTTTTCACATTATAAATACATGTATGATTCAAGTAATGAAAACAAGGTTTGAACAATTTGCACATATATAAAGAAAAGCAAATTCATTTAAACAACGAGAATTGTGGAAAGGGGGGTTCCTAGGTTGGTTAGCCTACATGATCATACCCACAAAATGGATGGTAATCACTCTTCGATGAGGGGATACACGTGACATTGACACGTAGTCATCATATCCTTACTACCCAATTCCATCCCCTTGGTTATAGCCTAAAGCGTTCTAGCAACCTGGAAAGATATCCTATGCGTGCACTACCCGTCCTTTTCTTGTGGCCCTTGAGGTATTTAGGACCTCTAATTTTGGTAGTTCTAGACCATCCTAAGGTGCTTAAAGGAGAGAATCTAGGCGTCAACCAAAACAATTAGGACTCCATTAAAGAGGGAACAATAAAAGGCTCATATTTTACCTCCACAAACAGAACAAATAAGTGCACGCCTCAAACAACAACTTTCAGATAAAAGAGCCCCTAGAATAGGATATCTAGGTGAGCAGAGAATATGCAGTATTAAATTAGGACCAAAGTGTCAAAGACCTATTCAGGTTGCCTACTGATTTTAGACCTGTTTGAATATGAGCCGAATATGAGTCGTCACAGATAACATACATAGTTTTACAGCTGCAGGATTTTAAACGCCCTATAGGCTTTCCTAGGTGTATAATAGTGATATCCTATGAGAATGATATCTATTATTGATTAGGAAGGGAGTAAATCAGTAAACAATTTTAAACGGGTAATTTGGATCCTATAGGCATGCTTTCTAGTGATATTGATTAACATGAAAAGAGTAGGTTATTTAATTAAACTGATTCAGAACTTACCAGTATAAGCTTAGAGTTAAACTAATTTTAGGTCAACTAAACTGGTTTTAGATCCTATAGGCATGATTTCTATTTGAACATAAGATGAAGCAAGCAGGATTTATTTGATCAAAGCGAAATCCATATATGCATGGTTTCTAATAAAACTGATTTTAATCCTATAGGCATGATTTTTAAGGAGACGAATTTGGATGCATGCTGTAATGGAAACTGAACTTCAATTACTTTACACCCTATAGGCATAACATTTAATTATAAAGTTGATTTGGATCCTATAGGCATATTATCCCACAAACACATTTGAATTGAAATAGACCCTATAGGCATGGTACCGACCCAACTTTACCCATAACATATAACTACCCTCCCTTTTTACTAGTCACCCCATTATTTGTTTACAATAATTATTACATACTAATGAATTGAATAAAAATACATAAATAGAATAAAAATTAATCTACAGGGAGCCTGAGGTAGGCCCAGATGATTCCCAAGCCTCCAATAGTCTCAAATGCCACAGTTCCATAGCCAATTTCATGTCTAGGTGTGTCAGAGTTCCCTAAGGACCTCAAGGATCCCGGGCAGTGCTCACACCTAAACCTTTCTCTAATAACAACTGATCATTGTGTAGTGTGGAAGTGCCAGCCCTGATATGCCAGAGTTCAAAAAGATCTCAAGGGTCTCTAAGCAGTACACATACCAGAGGGGCAGGACCTAGTATTCTATGAGTAAGTGAAAATGCATAATGGTTTGAAAGAGTTTAAAAGAAAGGTCTTAAGACTAAAAAGAACTTATGAAAACCATTAGTGATAAAACAGTTTGAGGAAAGTGTAAAGAAAACAATTTTGCAATTAGAACACAAGTCCTAGAACAAACAGTTTTAGGGAGTATTTTGGCAAGCAACCTTCACACAAGGGAAGAGGGATTGGGAACATAGAGAGTACACCTTAATGGAGCACACAAACAACAAGATACATAGAGTTTTGAGGGGGTTCTACAGAACTAGTAGGTATAATGCAGGTCATGTAGCAAAGATCACAGCAAAAACATGTTGAAGCCATTCTTGGGAGAGTAATTAACTTAGTAGGAGTGAGGCTAAACATGCAAAGACTTAGATGGGCATGCTAGGCAATTATTAACAGGTGAAGGCATGCTAATTACACAAAGGCAGAGTCTAGGCATGCTAGATAAATAGTAGTCAGTCAAACATGCTTTGTTTCATATGTAGACATGTTAAACAAGATAAAAACAAGCAAGTAAAGTGGAAAAATGATAATTACATATTTGAATAGGCAGTATTAGCCTATTAGGCATGCTGGGTAAGCAGTAAGTAAATACATAGGTTTTAATTCTTAAAATTAATCAGAAGCATATCTAGTTAAAGAATGAAAAACACAAGATGTGAGAAAGGTATTGTGCAATTTCCAGCCTTGGCTTGCAGCCAGCTAGAACAACAGTGATCAAAAGTAGCAAGGAGAGAAGAGAGAGCCTTTTTAGAGTGTAAAAGTGGTAGTTTTGAACTATTGTTCGTGTCTTGAAGTTAAAATAAGAGGGAGTTTATATAATAATCAAGAGTTAAACAAAATAAGGTAAGGGATCAATTATGTAGCAATTAGGAAAATTTGCAGAATCAGTCACACATGTAAAATCAGTAAGTCTTCCCCTTAATCAAGGGATAATCAATCAACGATAAAAGCATGATAGATATTTAAGGAATGGAATCAAGTAAGACTTAGAGTAGGTAATTATGGGGGAATGAACATCAGTTCAATTAAGGAAATAATTGGCAAGAATCAGCAAATAAACAAATAAGGCAAGAAAAAATTAATTAAAGCAAGAAGTACAATCAAATCGAGTAGAGCAGTAAGAATCAAAGGTTTTGTTAAGGAAAAGAGTTTCAATCAAACCAAAATAAGAACTTTAGAATAGTCTAGGTTTTAAGAAAAAATCACATAAAGAGTCAGCAAACATTGCAGACAATCCAAACAGGCAAAGAAGGAATAGTCATGGCTCAACACATAGTTTTTTAATGAAGCAAATTGGTAAATCAAAATTCAAAATAACCCTGATTTAAGGAGAAAAATATTGGTTTACCATGAATAGTCGGAATGAATATAAACATATAGAGTCAGTAGACAAGTTGAACCAAGAAACTCAGTAGAGGCATGTTAGGATGATAAAATCACAAGACATCTAATTGTCTAAAGAAAAATCACAGAACCAAAGCAAGGACAAAGTCAGTACACAAGTAGCTCAGAAACCAAACAAAAAATGATGAAAAAATTAGGGCTTTTAGTATAAATGAGTTAAGCTTAGAGCAAACCTAATGAAATCGGTTAAAACATATAGGAAACAGAAGATTAAACATTCAAATTATCGAAATTTTTTGGAAAAAGAAATTTTCGAAAACCCTACTTTAGAGAAAATGAAAAATAATTTGAAAATCGGACGATTCTTGTAAAAAAATCAAAAGGTTCTTGTAAAACTCATATGAAATAGGTCCAAAACATCTCAGATCTGTACAGATCTAAGAAGTTCAAAAGGAAGAAATTAGGGTTTCGAGAAGAACAATACAGAAGTGAAGAAGCAAGCTTAGAAACCCATAGATATAGGAAGATCTTACTCATAATCGAACCAGAACAACTTGAAACATGCGTGAAAGGTCCATAGATGCAATCAGACTGACCATGGTCCCTCGAGGACCTTAGAGATGGCAATACCAACGTAAGAGAGGCCATTAGAGGCATGATAGTAGTGGGGAAACACCATGAAAGACAGCGGATGACCGGCGATATGGGTAAATTAGGGTTAGGACTTGAGAGCTTTTAGAGAGGAAAGGGATTTCAGGGCGGCGGTTAGTGAAAATGAGAGGGTTTGGGGGGGGGGAGGGGTCGTTTGGACCTAAAAAAGGAAGGGGTTAATTGTGGCCATAGATCTCTATGATCAACGACCGAGATTAAATGAGATTGGGGCCAGGTCGGGTATTAAGTTTTGGGGTGGGTAGGTTTAGGTTAAAAATTGGGTTGGGTATTGGGTCAAATTTGAACAAAAATTGGGCCATATTTTAAAAAGCTAATTTTAATAACTAAATAATTTATAAAAATAATAATTGAGTACCAAAAATATCTTTATGTACTAAAACGGTTTAAAATAGTTACTTAACATTTCAAAAATATAAATGAGCATTTTATGCATAAATAACGTAATATACATTAGTATGGGCTATTATTGCAAAGATGTACAATTTAGCCTAAAAATGTAAATGTGATTACAAAAATATGCAAAAATATTTAAATATTATATTGGCATAAATAATAAATTTAGATGGATAAATCATCACAAAAGTAATTTGAAGGATAATTATTGAATATTTATATAATAAAAGAGAAGAAATAAATTGATTTGGAGCTTTTTAAAACTATGGAAAAAATTAAAAAAACTTATGCATGCTTATAACTGCATATGTACTATTTTGCAAGTATATATACGTGTTTAAAATATGTGAGAAAAAATTGGATATCAACAAAAGAATGAACTCGGGCGAGTCAAGTCTTTGGTCTTCACCCAAACAAAGCGTCTCTGCCAGCCCCGGTCTCGGTCTTCATCAATACTTGAAAAAGGGGCCTTGCTGGCCCGGCGAGTAATCTTGATCAGTCCCCCTCAAAAGTTTAGGGACTATATAAATGAAGTAGATGATCGATCACGAACCTAGGAGACTCTGTCTTATTCATGAAATAGCGAAGGAGGATAACGATCCTCCACAGAGATGGATGGATTTGCCTAAGGCACACCTCGTACCTCTTGAATAAATCTAGAAAAATCGGGTCGACCATTCGCAGTGTGAAGGGGTAAGTGTAAACATTTAAGTACCCCTCCACGTGGGTAGTAATGGCGTCCTCGGGTCCTGGGACTACCACATCCTTGCCTTCCCAATTGCAATCCTTTTAGACCATGGGAAGAACATCTTCGGTCACGGAGCATATGTACCTTGAGGCTCCTTCACCCCAGTCCTGTTTGTGTGAGGGTTTCTCGAATTTAAAGTCATATGCAATTTAGCAGCCCCCGGGAATAAACACTTTTAAGAGAGGCTCAGGGGACGATTCGTCGGCAGCCACCACGGGAGAAGCCGTTTTGAGGGAAACTATTTCAGGAGCAGTTGCCTCAATTGTAACGACCCAATTGGTTGTTTTGAGCTCTAGCACATCGTTTAGAGGTTTGAGGCCATGAACAGCTTCATTTCAGGCATTATGACTTGTACACATGGTCGGAATCAAGTTTCGGGAAGTTCAGAGTTGATTTGGAGAGAGAATTCTCATTTCGGAAGCTTGAAGTCGAAAGAATTAACTAAGATTGAATTTTTAAGTAAACGACCCCAGAATCGGGATATGAAGGTTACAACGGGTTCGTATGATGATTTCGGACTTGGGCGTATGCCCGGATCGGGTTTTGAATGACCCGGGAGCGTTTTGGCGCCTATTGTGGAAGTTAGCATTTTGGAAGAAATTTCATAAGTTTGGGTTGAAGTGCATTTCAGTGATATCAATGTCCGTTTGGAATTCTGAGTCTGGGGACAACTCCGTATGGTAATTCTGGAGTTGTGAGCGCGATCGAAAGTGAATTCGGAGGTCCGTAGGTCATTTTGGAGCCATTTGGCTAAATATAAAAATTTGAAGGTTTTTGAGAAGTTTGACCGAAAGTGGACTTTTTGATATCGAAGTCAAAATTCGATTCTGAAAATCGAAGTAGGTCCGTAATATCGAATATGACTTGTGTGCAAAATTTTGAGGTCAATCGGATGTGATTTAATAGGTTTAAACATCGGAAATAGAAGTTTGAAATTTTAAAGTTCATTAAGCTTGGATTGGGGGTTGATTCATGATTTTAGCATTGTTTGATGTGATTTGAGACCTCGAGCAAGTCCGTAATGTATTTTAGGACTGGTTGGTATGATTGGACGAGGTCCCGGGGGCCTCGGGTGGATTTCGAATGGTTAACAGATCAAATTTGGAAGTTGAAGAATAGCTGAAGGTATACTGTTTCTATCATAACCGCATCTGCAGTTCTAGGACCGCAGAATTGCGACCGCAGATGCGGTCAATCCACCGCAAAAGCTGATTTTTGATCAGGGCTCATGGACCGCAGATGTAGTCAAGGTTCCGCAGAAGCGAGACCACATCTACGGAAGGCTGGTCGCAGAAGTAGAAGAGGGGTGGCCTTGGGAGGACCGCAGAAGCGGTATTTGAACCGCACCTGCGGAACCGCACAAGCGGTCAAGGGACCGCATGTGCGGAAATTGCTGAGGCAGTGAGGTCCTTTAAGATCCGGGGTTGGGTTCATTTCAACCCCATTTTTCTTCCATTGGAGTTGATGGGGAGCAACTTTGAGGTGCCATTTTCATCACTCATCATGAGGTAAGTAATTTATGCTAGTTTTGAGTTAAATACAAAGTTTATATATGGATTTAGACTTGGAAAATTGTAGAAAACTTGAGGTTTGAGGGAAAACCTAGAAAACTAGTATTCTTGGATTTTGTCCACGATTTCGGGTCTGGAATTTAGAGAAAATTATATATTTGAGTTCGTGAGGCCATGGGTAATGTTTATCTTTGAATTTTTTTTAATTTTTGGGCGCGTGGGCCTGAGGGCATTTTCGTCAACTTTTCGATTGGGGATAGGAATTTCTACAAATTGGATTATAATGAGTAATTAAGTATATATTAATGAATTTGCATAATTATTGGCTAGTTTTGGAGCGTTGTGCATCGATTCAAGTCTTTGGAAGGGCGTGGAATGCCGGTTATGGATCTTCGGGGCGAGGTGAGTCTCCTTTCTAACCTTGTAAGAGGGAATTGTCCCCCTAGGTAAATTAATTGGTTATGTGTTCCTAATTGTTGGGGATACGTACGCATGAGGTGACGAGAGTCCGTACGTAGCTACTATTATGCTATTGTCTGGATAGTGAGGACCCCAAAGCATGCTATTCTTGGATTATTTGTGGATTTATGGACAGCTTGAATTGCTTAAATCACATTGAATTAGTAAATAAATTCTAAAAGGATTAAACTTCATTTTTCTTAAATGGTTAAAAGAGGATTGACTTTCCTTGAATATTTGCTCCGTGTTGGCTCTCGATTGACTGTCTGTGTGTGTTTAAATTTTGGAGCGAGTCGAATACCTCGGCAGATTAAATAGATGCATCTATGGTTCGCGTCGTTCGACCCTCGGTAGTGCACAGTTTATATTTCTGTTGGAGTGGGCCGTCGACCTCGGCATGTGTTGCACATGCTTGTATTGCTACCTCGAACTTTATTAAAGTTGCTATTGCCTCTTCATGGCTTGAGAATATTTGGATAATAATGAAAAGGATTTTTTGAAATTTCCTATGAAAAGAAATAATTATTTACTCGTTTTCTTCTATTGGGTTAATATCATGTTTATAGAAATCCATAATTTAGTGTATTATTGACATCATTATTGGACCCCTAGTAAGTGTCGAAGTCAACCATCTCATCTCTACTTCTTCGAGATTAGACGGGATACTTATTGAGTACTCGTTGTTTTTATACTCATACTACACTTCTGTGCATTTTTTATTGCACAGGTATATGTAACTCTAGTGGCCTTCTGGGTGTAGCAGCACGGATGATTCGGGGACTAGGTGAGTTGCATTATTCGAGGTGACCCGTAGCTAGTAAAGTCCATTCCAGTAAATTGTATTTACTTCCTGTCCATCATATTCCGAACGGATGTTGTAATGTATTATTTCTTAGAAATTGCTCATGCACTTGTGATACCGAGTTCTGGGATGGTTTGAAATATTTTGTACTAATTGCTAATTATTTAATTCGAAGTGAAGCAGTTATCATTTTATTTATGAAAAATTGAAGGAAAATCTTAGTTTTCAAGATTGTTAAAAATGAGAACTTCATCAAGTAATTTGGGTTGGCTTGCCTAACATCAGTGTCCGGCGCCATCACGACCCTTAGTGGATTTTGGGTCGTGACAACATGGTATCAGAGAACTAGGCTCCTAGGGTCTCACGAGTCATAAGCAAGTCTAGTAGAGTCTCGTGGATCGGTACGGAGACGTCTGTACTTATCCTCGGGAGGCTGCAGGACTGTTAGGAGTACTTCCCTTCTTAATTCTTTATCGTGCGATTTGATCCTTGAAGGCGTATGCCTTTAATTCATTCCTACTCAATCTTACGCGAACCGCTTGTTATAAATCAAAAGAAATTGAAAAACCATAATGGTACTACAGATGTGATACGGGATGTTTCTCCCGGTATAGGCGATCGGATTATTATCGTTGTTTGGTAGAAGGATATTTTGTTGTTTCAGCACTGTAGCGGTACTTCTGAGAGCTCTGAGGCTAGGAATAGGTTTCCATGATGCTTACGAACAATTAATCCGCAGAATTGTGATATGATGGTAGGATGTTTGCCCATGTGTCGGGGCAGTGAATGACTTGAAGGGAGGTTTACTCAGTGCTTAATCAAGCGATTCAGTATTTTATTCCCGACAAGGGAAAGGACAATCAGACTAAGAATGGTTAGATGTAGGCTAGTGGAAGTAATGAGACTTAGTATTTGCACGCGTGGTGGAGCTTTTTTCTATGATGGGGTGTCGTTGTCCTAATTGAACGTACTAAGTTTGTCGGTGTTATGATCAGTTACAATTCGCCTTCGGGGCAAGATATTGTGAAATAGTATTGGAGATACAACTGTCAGATATCGCAGGGTGCGGTGGTTCAGGATTGAATCAATATTTCTAATGTTGACGGTTCGATAAAGATGACCTTAGGAAAGGTTTAAAGTTAGCAACAATTGTGGGTTCAAGTGCCACTGAATATCAAAGGACAAGGAAGGACATATGGGAAGCGTTAGGCGTTGTTCAAAAATTCTAAAAAGGCCAGGTATATGAAGCGAAGGTCGAGTAGTCGATTAAGGGGATGAGTTCCGCTAAAGTGGGAGAGTGGCGGAGTTGCATATGGGCTTTGCAGTGGGATGACCACGTACCTTAAGGAGAGTTTGGAGTGATTTGAGAATGTTAGTGATTGGTGATTGGGGTCTACAGATCTAATTTGAAGTATGGGCTATTATGCAGCGGGAGATTTGATATAACGAGAAGGAGTTGCCGGAAAAGAAGAAGGTTACAACATAACTTTGAATTGGGAGGATGTTGCCGCACACTTAAGTGATGTCCACGAGGGATAAATGGACTTGTGTAACTAGAGAGTAAGCTCGGACTCAAGATGGGTTATTAATGTCGTAGTGATTGTACCCCGTGGAGTAGCATTGGAAGATGCCGAGGAGTGATTTCCACAGGTGAGTTATTCCCTGTGAGCAGGTTAGTGGTCGCGTGGTTGGAAAAGCTTCTGTGAAGAATTCTATTGGTTATACAGTGAAGGAATTGGTCGTGTGAATGTTGTTAATGATTTCTATAGTAAGATATCGAGAATTTTGGCGGTTGATTGCGCAAGGTTATGTCATTAGGAGATTAAGAATCTTGGTAATTCCATAGTTGTGTAATAGTGGCTTCAAGATAAGTGGGAAAGTCCCACCGCCTATGATGGAGTTGCATGGTTAACTACTTGCGAGGTTTCTGGTTATTAGCATATTGATGGGCTATTTCAGCTATCGGAAAAGACCATAAGTGGTAATTTGAGCTGAGAAATTATTAAAGGTGGGTTGTCTTTGGCCTTATTGGCCCATGTTTAGGCTTGGGGAAGGATTCAAGATTGTGTTTGTAAAGATGCGGGTTCCAAGGGACGGTATTCTGCCAGGTGCATCACCAATGGGGTATTCTGTGCTAGAAGAATTATGGAATTGATTATATTCGGGGCCAAGTCAGAGCGGGTGGCTCTCAACAACGGTCCTAGTGGATTCAAGGGGTAAAGTGTGGTGCCTAATGATTTTGAGCCTATAGGTACGGATAGGATTCAGGCTTGGTGGCAGCTTATGAGAAGAGGCCAGAATGTTCTATGATGTCTTGACTTACAGTGTAGCATTTGGGAAATACGAAATGATTCGTGGGATTTGAGACAGCATGGCCTCGTGATGTAAGTTCGCTTGGAATAAGTGTGAATGAAGCGTGCTATGTGTTGAATGGAGTTGCTATTGCTTCTAAGGCGATCAGGGTAAGTTGAAAGAAGATAGATTGGTTAGCCATAACTGATTTGGCATATTGATGGTGGAGATCAGTTCCCTCAGCGTGATCAAGTTGTGAGTGTGATTTGTGGCGGTGCGAGGTCTATCAAATGCTGTAATTGATGTTATTCAGTAGTATTTTATTGTTATGGCCCCTTATGTATGGGCAGATCCCGAAAGGGTTGTGGTGGATTAGACCACTACTTAAGGATTTAGATATTCTACGGTTATGAGTATTCACCTGTGTGTTGCTATGGTTCTACTGAAGTGAGTTCAGTGAAAAGCTTTGATGTGATGAAGTATTAATCTATTAGCAATTCTGGGATTATGATGAAGAGTTGTGTCCTACCGTATATTGGCATATTGGGTGCAGTAAGTGATATGGAATTTGAAGTAAAGGTCAAGGTTGCAGTTCGGAGCTGACAAAGATGTCACGAGCTCGGTTGAGCAGGGAAGGAGTTTCGATCTTCAAAGTAAGTCGGTATTGCCGTCAGTGACACCTGAGATTCGATGTTTTGTGAAAAAGGCTTTGCATCCTGGTTAATGATTCTTGATCGCTTTTCAGCTTTAGTGCGGCCGGTGGTTTGGAGGTAAGACCCAGTTATTTGTTATGGTAGGTTGTGGGAGTGTGTCCCATAGGAAGATTGTACAAATGTGTCACGTGGTCACTTGTTTGATTAAACATTTAGACCAAGTATGAAGATTTGTGATGATATCGACAAATTGAGAATATATGCCTGGAGGGCACTCAGTTACTGAGTTGTGGACTGTGGATGAGTACTCCGGTTATGACGGTTGTTCTTGTGTGTTATGAGAAGAGGGAAATTAGTATGGACCTTTGAAGGGTTATTGTCTTAGTTTGATACGATCAGGATCGACCTGAGGTCAGTGGATGGATTTAAATATGGATATGGGCTCTACGTCAGGCCAATTGTGTTCATTTTAGCAAAGCGCTCCTTATGGAAGAATAGTCGGGGTGTTATGTGGTCGTTAGATATTTCATGTAATGATGTATTTCGTCATGCAAGTTGTGAGACGACTTGAGAAATGCTTATGTGTTGAGGATCCACGTAGAAATGATGTTATATGAGCCAAATAGCTCTTGAGATTCAGATTGT
The DNA here is from genome assembly GCA_026770625.1 of Nicotiana glauca. Classification (NCBI taxonomy): domain Eukaryota; kingdom Viridiplantae; phylum Streptophyta; class Magnoliopsida; order Solanales; family Solanaceae; genus Nicotiana; species Nicotiana glauca. The sequence goes on from MU724911.1 coordinate 66,662, forward strand.
ATATCTCATCTCAGCTGTGCTTGAGTTTTGTAGCTTATAGCGCTATATGTCCCCTCAGGCATGGTATTATGCACTTAGCGTGCTTGTGACCGAACTTCGATAGTTTATTGTAATGAGCAAATTTAGCTCGATGTGAAATCTCCCTATGCGAGATCTATGCATGGATCGGGTGGCACGCCGCCACGGGTATGTTATTTGGATCGGGTTGCACGCCGCAACAGTGTGATATTGAGTATAGTTTTCTATCTGCTATTTTTGTATGACTTGCTTCCTATATTCTAAGGAAAGTCCGTATTAGTGCGTGAGTTAGGTAATTCCTTCCAGAGTTTGTTTTCCTTTTGTGTCGCGTTCGAATTGATGGCCTATTGGCATATGGTAGCATCATATGAGACTTTTGATAATGTCTGGGGTGGCTTATTTCCTGAGCAGTTGTATCGGATGAGACGAGATCCCTTGATCTAGGATCAGTGCAATCCGACTATATGAAGTATATTATGGAGATAAGACCATTATTTGGTTCAGAATGAGGTGATAGTTTTTGTCAGGGGTATAGACCTAATGATTTGTTGATTCGGCAGTTGGTCATGAGTTTCTACACATCTCTTCGTCATGGCAGTACTATAAGGATTAGAGAAAGACCTATGTAGGTCATGAGGTGCAATGGGAGCATCAGATTCGAGGAATCTTGATTAGAGAATGTTATTGTGGACCTGTGAGTAAAAGTGGTGCAAGTTGTGAATTCAACTAAGGTATGCAGTCGTGTTTTGGAGCTGCGTGTAGTTATTGATGTGGTGAGCGTATATTGGAAGCAGGTCTGGCATAGAATTTCAGATGTTGGAATTGGGCTCTAAGGCCTATTTGCTTGAATATAAGAGAATATCTTCAAAATTTATCGAGCCAATGTGCTCAACTAAGTTGTGGTAGCACGGGAAGGTGCATAAAAAGTTGAACAGTGATTTCAGGCTACCCCAGTGTAGTTCTCAGCATGTTCGAGATAAACGTATGTTTAAGTGGGAGAGAATGTAACAACCCGATCGGTTGTTTTGAGCTCTAGCGCATCGTTTAGTGGTTTGAGGCCATGAACAGCTTTATTTCAGGCATTATGACTTGTACGCGTGGTCGGAATCAAGTTTCAGGAAGTTCAGAGTTGATTTAGAGAGAGAATTCTCATTTCGGAAGCTTAAAGTCGAAAGAATTAACTAAGATTGGATTTTTAAGTAAACGACCTCGGAATCGGGATTTGAAGGTTCCAGTGGGTTCGTATGATGATTTCGGACTTGGGCGTATGCCCTGATCGGGTTTTGGATGATCCAGGAGCGTTTTGGCGCCTATTGTGGAAGTTAGCATTTTGGAAGAAATTTCATAAGTTTGGGTTGAAGTGCATTTCAGTGATATCGATATCTGTTTGGGATTCTGAGTCTGGAAGAAGCTTTGTATGGTGATTCTGGAGTTGGGAGTGCAATCGGAAGTGAATTCAGAGGTCCGTAAGTCATTTTGGAGCCATTTGGCTAAAGATAGAAATTTGAAGGTTTTTGAGAAGTTTGACCGGAAGTGTACTTTTTGATATCGGAGTCGGAATCCGATTCCGAAAATTGGAGTAGGTCCGTAATGTCGAATATGACTTGTGCGCAAAAATTGAGGTCAATCGGACGTGATTTGATAGGTTTAAATATCATAAATAGAAGTTTGAAATTTTAAAGTTCATTAAGCTTGGATTGGGGGTTGATTCATGATTTTAGCTTGTTTGATGTGATTTGAGGCCTCGAGCAAGTCCGTAATGTGTTTTGGGACTGGTTGGGGTTCCGGGGGCCTAGGGTGGATTCCGGATGGTTAACGGATCAAATTTGGAAGTTGAAGAATAGCTGAAGGTATGCTGCTTCTGCCATAACCGCATCTGCGGTCAATCCATCGCAGAAACGGATTTTTTTTCAAAGCTTGTGGACCGCAGATGCGGTCAAGGTTCCGCAGAAGCGGGACCGCATCTGCGTAAGGCTGGTCACAGAAGCAGAAGAGGGGCAGCCTAGGGAGGACCGCAGAAGCGGCATTTTAACCGCACCTGCGGAACCGCACAAGCGGTCAGGGGACCGCAGGTGCGGAAATTGCTGAGGCAGTGAGTTCCTTTAAGATCCGGGGTTGGGTTCATTTTAACCCCATTTTTCTTCCATTGGAGCCGATGGGGAGCAACTTTGAGGTGCCATTTTCATCACTCATCATGAGGTAAGTAATTTATGCTAGCTTTGAGTTAAATACAAAGTTTATATATGGATTTAGGCTTTGAAAATTGTAGAAAACTTGAGGTTTGAGGGAAAACCTAGAAAACTAGTATTCTTGGATTTTGTCCACGATTTCGGGTATGGAATTTAGAGAAAATTATATATTTGAGTTCGTGAGGCCATGGGTAATGTTTATCTTTGAATTGTTTTTTAATTTTTGGGCACGTTGGCCCGAGGGCATTTTCGTCAACTTTTCGCTTGGGGTTAGGAATTTCTACAAATTGGATTATAATGAGTAATTAAGTATATATTAATGAATTTGCATAATTATTGGCTAGTTTTGGAGCGTTGTGCATCGATTCGAGTCTTCGGAAGGGCGTGGAATACCGGTTATGGATCTTCGGGGCGAGGTGAGTCTCCTTTCTAACCTTGTAAGAGGGAATTGTCCCCCTAGGTAAATTAATTGGTTATGTGTTCGTAATTTTGGGGGATACGTACGCATGAGGTGACGAGAGTCCGTGCGTAGCTACTATTATGCTATTGTCCGAGTAGTGACGATCCCAAAGCATGCTATAATTGGATTATTTGTGGATTTATGGACAACTTGAATTGCTTAAATCACATTGAATTAGTAAATAAATTCTAAAAGGATTAAACTTTATTTTTCTTAAATGGTTAAAAGAGGATTGACTTTTCTTGGATATTTGCTCCGTGTGGACTCTTGATTGACTATCTGTGTGTGTTTAAATTTTGGAGCGGGCCGAACGCCTCGACAGATTAAATAGATGCATCTGTAGTTCGCACCGTTCGACCCTCGGCAGTGCACAATTTACATTTCTATTGGATCGGACCGTCGACCTCGGCATGAGTTGCGCATGCTTGTATTGCTATCTCGAATTTTATTAAAGTTGTTATTGCCTCTTCATGGTTTGAGAATATTTGGATAATAATGAAAAGGAATTTTGAAAATTTTCTATAAAAAGAAATAATTGTTTACTTGTTTCCTTCTATTGGGTTAATATCATGTTTATAGAAATCCACGATTTAGTGTATTATTGACATCATTATTGGACCACTAGTAAGTATCGAAGTCGACCATCTCGTCTCTACTTCTTCGAGATTAGACGGGATGCTCATTGAGTACACGTTGTTTTCGTACTCATACTATACTTTTGTGCATTTTTTTGTTGCACAGGTATATGTAAATCTGTGGCCTTCTGGGCATGGCAACACGGATGATTCAGGAACTAGGTGAGTTGCATTATTCGAGGCAGCCCACAGCTAGTAAAGTCCCTTCCAGTAAATTATATTTACTTCCTGTCCACTGTATTCCGGACGGATGTTGTATTGTATTATTTATTAAAAATTACTCATGCACTTGTGACACCGGGTTTTGGGATGGTTTGAAATTTTTTGTACTAATTGCTTATTGTTTAATTTGAATTGAAGCAGTTATCATTTTATTTATGAAAAATTGAAGGAAAATCTTAGTTTTCAAGATTGTTAAAAATGAGAACTTCATCAAGTAATTTGGGTTGGCTTGCCTGACAGCAGTGTCCGGCACCATTACGACCCTTAGTGAATTTTGGATCGTGACATCAGTACCAGCCGCCGGTTGGAAAGATGAAGAGGCGACTTGTTACGGAACAAATTTAGATGTTTTAGCCATTATTATCTGGTAAAATTTCAAGGTTTGAAGAAAAAGTATGGAGGTTTGGAAGAACGAGTTTGAAGGATGAAAAACTGAGTATTAGAATTTGATGGAAATCTGGGTAGAAACCTGGAAATCACTATGAAGATTTGAAAATCAAAATAAGAAGGTATGAAGCTTTGAAAGAAGTTTGATGATAACTGTAAGACTCGGAGGTAAAAGCTTGATCGAAAAGTATAAAAAGAACAAAAGATGGAAGCATTTATAGGGAAACATGCGACGCTTTGCGTTCGGGGGCAGCCTGCCGATGAGCGACACGTGTCCGAAGTCAGAACGACGTGATGATGGGCCATTTCGGCTCCTTTGTTGTAATGTACGAATTAAGGAACCGGAGAACATCTATCATTTCACATCGTTTTGGCAAACCTACTCTCTGAAAAATGAGGGGACTATCTGTATACGGGTAAAACTGGTGGTAGTGAGCACCTCGATTTTTCGGTGAGGCAAACGAAGTAAGGACATGACTGCAGGGAATCGAATTCGAAGTCAGGAGCCTCTTGCATCAGGGCCCGGGAAAAACACATGCCCTCGGAGTCATCGAGACCACGCCCCAGGTCCGGTTCGAGTTCCGGGAACTCGGAGAGCATTACCGAACGACCACGCATGATTAACAAAGGGATGTGATATCCGTATCCGATCAGATGTCACGGCGTGAATCTTAGCCCGTATAAACGGCAGATCAATGATTAGCGAAGAGGAAGATTTTACCTTTCTTAGAGTTGTATTTAGGGTAAAACTCCCCTACTATATAAATGAGATTTGATTATTCATTAAACACATGGTAACACACATATCAAGGCAATATACATTTATTTTCTCTGCTTCTAAAGATTATTCTAAGTTTTTAGTTTTGTTCATAGCCCTTCATAAGGGTTTGGTTCCGAATCGAAGGCAGGCTAATTGTTTGGATCGCAACCGAGCCCGAACTCGGTCTTACAATTGGTTTGGCCATTTATTCTATCTTTAATCTGCTCATCTAACGCTAATAATTATTTGTATTGAATTAGTCCATATATTTTTAAAACCGCGTATAATTCAATTGTTATCCATTTTAAAGGGTAAACAATATTGTTGACACAAAATACTGCGTATTGAAAGTAGCATTGCACTAATTAATTTAAAATCTTGAATCGTCTTAAATGAATTAATCACTCCCTTGAGAAAATCCTATTATCCTAAGTTTTCCCGAAATTCAAATCACATCACACAAAAAGATTAGCAAGAGCATTTTTAGCATCTTTGTTACAAACTCTTATCTATATGGAAAAAAAGGAACAAACTGATAGAATTAGTGCCATAGAAAACCCTTTTCGGCAACTTTTTTGCCAATAGGATTAATAGACACAAGCACGCATTACACTCATACTTGTCACACTCAACTAATTATGACTGCTACCTTATATGCTTGAAATTATTTCCTAATCTGCATGATCTCTCTCTCTCTTAACATATTTGACCGACAGCAATCAAACATATATAGATATGTTTTAAGTTACATAAATGGATCGTATAATGATTATTTTTAAATCATCGGTACAATCTATTCTAAGCTACTAATTAGTGCTATAAAATATAATTACTGTTATAAAATAATAAAAGAAGAAGAGTATTGCAGAGCAAAGTAGAGAGAGAGGGAATTCTTATTGATACGAGATGAATTACAATAGAATAGAACCCTCTATTTATAGGGAGAGGGTGACTTAGCCACCAAGCAATAAACCCTAGAATCTGTCTAAATATAGACATTCACCACAAATAGAACTCTATTTACAATACTCCCCCTTGAATGTCTATTCAACAGATAATGTGCCTCGTTAAAACCTTAATTAAAATAAAATCCAGTGGAAAAAAAATTCTAGAGAAGGAAAAAGAGTACACATATCTAATAATATGCCTTTTGGTTGCCTCGTTAAAAACCTTGCAAGAAAAATCTAGTGGGACAAAATCTTGAAAGGAAAAAAGAGTACAACACGTATTAACTCCCCCTGATGAGAGCATCAATTCACATCCTTGAGTCTTCACATTCCAATATTGTGCACCATCTTCAAAAGATCTTTGGTAGAGATTTGATAAAGAAATCAACCATATTAACTTGAATGAATATATTGCACCTCGAAATCATCATTCTTGATAGAGATATAATGTCTTCATAAATACCGTAGAATGACTCTTCAATATCTCTATGGAGGTATTCTCGCTATCACATAATCATGCTTATGGTTATAGCAAGATACATTTGTGCATAAATTGCATTGAGGATGTGGTACTTCAAGATCAAGATTGTGTATGCTTCAAGCAATTTAAATCATTTGGTGATTGTCATATAAGTATAGTCAAATAAGCCATTTAAATAGACTTTAGATGCATATCAACTTTTCATGTCATACTAGACATATAAGATAAATAAAAGTGATTGCACACACTATTGACTTTATACTTTCAAGTGTTTGAACTGCAGGTCCAAACCAACATGTCTTTCATATGAAACCAATTCTACTTGAATTGTTTCTCTAGATTTAAGAACCTCATCTATATTTAGCGCTATCATAGATATCGTCGACAAACATTTTATATCGGTACCAACCTCCTTATTTTTCATAAAGACATAACATGGAGATCTCTTCATTCATATATTCAGGTACCTGAATCTCTCATGAGATTTTATGAAGTATTATGTTATGTGATCTTCTAGATCACTTGCCTCATTTATTATGATCATTTTGATCATTTGCTCATCTTCTATATCAAGAACTTTATTTAAAACCAATTTGTCTATACGCTTTAAACGTATCATAGACTTTGTCCTTCTAGGACTTAATAGGAGCATTTGCAATGAGAATATAGAGACTTTCTTTGGGTCAGCAAATGCGTCTGGCATGCTTTGCAATATATTACACATGAATTACCTTTTATGAACTTTAAGTTCATATTATCTTATTCGATGATCTAAATGAACAAATGATAATTCATTCCATGTAATTTTTTCTCAACAGTTTATCATGCCACCCCCCTCATGTTAGAAAAACTAACTTATTTTCTCAACTTTGAGAACTCATCTTTGTGCTTTATGGTGTTAATCAAAATATACACCGCACATCAATAATAATAAGATGGAATTATTTGGTTCCTGACCATGAACCACTTGTGAGAGGAGAAAATAATATACTTTCGTATATAACGTATATCAAACTGATATACAAAACTTTGTTTTCATAAGCAATTGTTTAGCTATTAAGTGGAGGCACTCAATAAATCATTTTGCTAAACCAACTATGATGTAGATCAACTTATCAAGATGAACTTCTTGAATAGAAAATCTGGAATATGCTCTAAATTAAATTATTGAGCAAGTTACCTCGCAAACACCATATTGCGGGTTAATAATGATCGCACATGCAACCATCGCATAGATGCATCTTATGTGGTATACATGGCGGGTGAATGAGCCCATATTCACCTTTGATATTTTCAGTATTCATGGGATTCAATCCCAATTTTAATTGGTCTATTAATTAATGAGAACAAGCAATGTAAGAGAATTCGTAAAGAACTTTCTATTTCTTTAATATTTACCCATGTGAATTCTCTTTTATTTTTTGCACATCATACATGAATTAACATGGCTAAACCAATTATGCCAACTGGATAAATTATCAATATTGATAAACTTCAGGTTTACACTATGATGTGTGCAATTATGAATAAACTCTAAGTTTATTATGATATGAGTTTTTATATCAATAAATATCCACTTTATTGTGGTATTCTTTTGTTTATGTAGTACAAATTGAAGAATAAAGCAGATAGCTTTTCACATACATATTACCCATCTACAAGTTGCGGTAATAGAAGATATTTAATTTTCATTTATTTATAGTCCAATATAATCAATCGCTTTCGCATATACTTTGGAAACTGAATAAGTTTCTTTGAGACTTACTACAACACAATAAATTGACATGATAATCAATTCTATTCCTCTAAAATAGTAATAATTGGCTCTTCTAGAGCTCTCAATTAATTTTGTACTATCACATATTCATCAACATTCATATGGTGAATATATCTTTTAAAGAGAAAGTTATACCATTATGGTTATGGTCAAAATTATATGTAAGATATGTTTCTTATATTAATGTTATTCTTTAATAATCACATTACCAAAATATTTTGGCGTGCAATAGGTACGTGACCAATGACCATTCATGCCATAATAATGACATTATTTTCTTATAGCATCTCAAACCTTGTTCTAGAGGTGAGTGTGGTATATTCACTATCACTAGCACGATCATATTCTTTCAAGAATGAATATGTATTCATAAATCAGATGTTGTCACATTCACATCATGAATGAACCATAATCATCTATATGTGTTTTACAAAATCTCATGTCAAATCGATGACAAATATTTTCACAGAGTGAAAGATTATTTTGGGAATCCTTATTGTTCTCGTTACCACAAATGATGACGATTATAATTTCGTCTATTGCCACATCCACATCCATTGATACCTTCACGGTAATAATTTTGTCTTCTTTCAGACTTATCACATACTGCTATCACATTCTCTTAAAGGAATGAGAATGGAGCAAATTCAATGGGACGAATTTTCAATAGTTTGCCCACAATCATACATGAATTTGATCATGGCAAGACATAGAAATTTTACCACTTTAGGTGAGTGTAATTTCTTACAAACTCCATTATAGTTATAATCAAACTTTGTTGTCTTTGCTTGTATATAAAATCAAATTATAGAATTTCAAGAATTTAAAAGAGAAAAATAAAGTAAAATACTTACCTTAAATCCAAAATTTAATCATGAAGGAAGTTCATGGAACAATTGACAATGAATATGCTCAATCTCAAAGCTTTTACTTAATTGGTTAGAGTCTCGTGCTAATAACGTGTTATGAAATAATAAAAGAAGAAAAATAATATTGTAGAGAAAAGTAGGAAGAGAGAATTCTTATTGATATGAGATAAATTATAATAGAATAGAACCCTCTATTTATAGGGAGAGGGTGACTTAGCCACCAAGTAATAAACCCTAGAATCTCTCTAAATATAGACATTCACCACAAATAGAACTCTATTTATAACAATTACTTATAATTTTCTTTTCAATGATAAGATCGTGTAAAAATATTTTATGCTATCAGTATATAAAATTTAAATCTAGAGAGATAAAGGGAAACATGATTAGGTCTACTACTTGCCAACGTTTTAAATAAAGTTAGAATCCATTATAGTACGCTAGAAGACACTAGAACGTATTCTAGTTTTAACAGATCTTTGCCTCAATAATTCATTTCATCTTTGAAAAAGGAAGTTTGAATTCCTCACTTTGATGGTCTTCTTCGCAATCATTGGTATATAGACTGCTAGTCGTGGCATATGAAAGATAAAGTTCTCTTACCTAAGCCAATTGCATAAAAAGCTCCGAAATAGATAAGGAATTTATTACTATAGTTCAATTAGCTAGAAATTAGATGATTGGGTGGTGGAAAAGGTGAAACAAAATAAAAGCATAACTTTCACTTAAACCCCTGAGCTTTAGGAAGTTGCACATAGGCCCAGTGGCGGGGCTAGGATTTATACAAAGGGGTGTCAAAATCAAAAGAAATTATGCTACAATCGGGAATGGAACTTGCAACCTTCAGTAACTTTTGACACCCCTTGACCATTGCACTGAGAATTTGTTTTGTGTCAAGGGTTGTCAATCCCTTGTATATATATTCAATTTTTTTTAAAAAAATACCTACCTACACAATGTTATTTTCCGGCGAAAGGGTGTCGGTTGAACCCCTCGGACAAGGGTAGCTCCGCCCCTGCATAGGCCATTGAGGTTTAGAGAACGACAACTCTACCCCCATGATAATTGTCAAGGGACATTATATTGTGGTCATTGTTTGACTCAAAAGTTATTGAATACTTTCCGAGCAAATCAATCGAAAGAGATCAAGGGTAAATCGTAATCGAAGATAATAAGACCCTAAGATATTCTCAATGCCTTGTTTGTAATAGTTACAGTAGATGTGTGAGAGAGAAAGGAGAAGAAAGTTCAAGAAAAGATAAGAGTTTATAATGATCACTTGTTCCTTTAAAATGCTAGGATCCCTTTATTTAATAAAGGGTCCCCCCTGAAATATTAAAGAATAGAAATGAAATATACACTAATGAGGGGTCGACAGAACTATGGGGTCGTTTCTACCCTGGCTTGCGCACGTTCGGCGGCTGGTCATACCGGTGTAGGGACATGATTGGTCAAATTCGACCCTATACAGTTAGTCCCTCCGTTCGTCGGGGTCGCAGCGAGGTGCATCTTCAATGGACGGAATCAACACTTTCGTTCAGGGAGGGTTTGACCTCATCCAAAAGCCGTGATGTGACAGATAGAAGACAAAACTGTCAGACCGTCGAAACATAATACCTTTCCTTGGTATGACATCAGCACTCACATGCGTCATCATTATGCCTATTCCTGAGGCAGCGCAATAGGTACTCTGACGTTTGGTTTCCCGCACTGGCTCGAAATCTGTCTCTTTGATTTTGGCGCCACCCAACCCTATAAATAGGGGAAGGGTTTAACCTGATTTAGATTTTGATCATTTGTAAGGAACGTTCCATCCTCTTAAGAAACACCTTCGTACTCCAGCATTCCTCCATTGGTTGGAAATTCCCTTCTCCTACGTTGTGCCGCGTATGATTTTCTCTCGAACAAAAACCATGCCTAAATCTCAGCGGGATAATGCGAGGGTTCCTGAAGCTTCTCCATCAAACATGCCGCCTCGTTCTGGTGGTGGTGAGAGGGAGGAAGAGGGAAACATTAGCCCTCTTACAGTGAATACGTTACTTCCGAAGCGTCTCCTATCCCCGAGTGATTGTAATAAAGATTCTCCCGCGCAACCTCCAAAATTCTTTGAGTTGCTACAAGATCAGTTAGATAATCTTCGAGTGACGTACGACATACCCGCCCATGTGGATATAGTTCCAGCTGAGAAGGATTACGTAGACGTTCATAGACTGGGGTATTATACCTTTTACGAATATCCATTCTTGATTGGCTATAGTCTCCCCACTTTCCCTTTGGTGGAGGAGCTCTGTTGATTTTATAACGTATGCACGTCTCAGCTTATGCCATATACCCTAAAAATATGTCGGTTGCTGTCCAAATATGCGGAACTGGTCGGGCGCGAGGTCTCTGTCCACCATCTTTTGTAATTATTCAATTCTGGCTACCTGAGAGGCACCATGTTACACTTGAAGAGCTGTGGTAAAAAGGGGCTGGTGGTCCAGACCGATGACCGTCCTAGTTGCGGGTATTGGCGTAGATATTTCTACATTAGAACCGAGCACTTGGTTTCCAACCCTTCCGGGTTCCCAGAGAAGTGGAATTCAAAACGTGAGTATCTCCATTCACTGAATTCCTCGTTACTTGTGACTGTTATGGTTCTAACTTTTCCATTGCAGCCATGGCTCACCTACCCCGGCTCGTCACCGGTATCAGGAAGTGGGTTGTTGACTTGTTGCCTTATGCAGAAAAGACTCACACGTTGCCTGCTTTCCTTTAGCGTTATGGCCCCACGGCCCCTTCAGGTAGATTTTTGACTTTGTTTAACAGGTTTTTCAAGTTTCACTAACTAGTTTATCTTCATGGCGATAGGATGAGGTGCTCCTAGGAAGAGGGCAGTGGTGCCTACTTCCGCGTGGTCCAGTGCCACCTCAGATGCTCATGCGATATTCTGCGCGTCCATCCGAGGAGGCACCCCAATAGTTCCTTTGCAGGGAGTCGTATCAGATGTGACAATTATGAGAGAGTCGACGTCATCGGTGTCGGCTCCCCAGCCCGTGGATGAGTCTCCTAAGGGCGAGAAATCGTTGGAGAGAAAAAGGCAGAGACTTGAGACAGTCATGGGGGTGGCAACAGAAGACGAAGGAAGTGGTGTGCCCCAACAAGTGCCCAGACCTATTTTTATGGCCGACGCCATCCTTTCCGGGAGGTCAGCCCATCAGAGGAGTATCGCTACCGGTACCAGTTCGGCAGGTGCCGCTGAGGGGGACTCAACAACCAATGTCTATGGAGTTGGTAGGGGAGTTAAAGAATCGGATTCCAAAATTGCCCAGGAGGATGTGGATGAGCTCATGAAGGGCATCACACATGTGGAGATGAAAACGGACGGGTCCGACCGTCGAATTGTGATTCCTGGGGCTTATAATTTATTGCTGAATAGCGAACATGCCGCATTGGCCGTTACTTTGTTATGCGCCGCCCCTGAGAGCGAGATGCTCATGGCCATCAATGATGCGGAATTATCATGAAGGGTCGCCGGCATGGCTTTACAGGTAACCCTTTTGTCTTTTGTGCGTTGTAAGGTTGGCTGGATCTGTGCTGATTTCTATTTTTCTTTTTAGACCCTCATTTTGGAGGTAGAGCGGAGACATCGTGAGCGGAAAAAGAAAACCATCTTTGACAAGATGGCCAAAAAGTATCGGCGATACCGCTCCAAGCATCATGCGGCGGTGGATCTTTTCCTGTAAGACCCTGAGTTTCAGCTGTTCTATGAGGGTCTCGAGCAGAGGAAGTCCCAGTTAGAACGTAGGGGGGCTGAACTGGAGAAGACGGATAACAAGCTGGTGAGGGCCGTGGCTCGCAACAGCGAATTGGAAGCGCTTCTCAAGGTGAAAGATGATGAGATTGAGCTCAGTTGGGGGGTGGTGGCGGAGAAAGTCGATCTCCAGCGTAGGGTAGCAGACTTGACCGCTGAGCTTGAAGCCAGGGTGGCAGAAGTTAATGTTCTTAGGCAGGTTGCCCCCCCGAGGTCTGACGACACGGTTCGACCTTCACAGCCTTCCTCATCTTGTCCTATGTCTGATCGGAGTGCGTGCCGTAACGCGCATGAGATGTTTTTTTGCGGAGGCCAAACTCGATGTGTATAGGGAGCTTCACACCGAGGGCCGAGCGATAAAGGAGGAAGTCCAGGCGCGACGGTGCGAGGCTCATACTGCCCGTGAAGCCTGCAGATATAGTTCCGGCTCCCCTGATCGAGACTGCACCTTTGAGGATGTTGATTGGCTAGACTCTGACTCTTGGTATAATGAGGTTTATTGCCCAGGAGATGACGGGCAAGATGACGAGCAGCCCTGAATTTGTACATGTTTTGTTATTATTTTTTGGAATGTAATGGGTCCCTTTCACGGGATTGAATGTAGATATGTTTTTTGTTGTGATATATAAACTGTATTTTTGTCGTTATTCTTCTCTGATCATTTTTTTGTTTTTCGGTACCTAGCCTCCGTTGAGATGGTGTTTGTTGTTTGTTAAAAAAATCGTCGCGACTTGAGCGGGATCAAAATAATGTCGACGGCCTTAGCCGTTGGGGTATTTATTTTGACCATTGTCGGAGTGGTCATTGTCGTGGGCGAATGAGATCTATGGCCTTAGCCATAAGGATACTGCTTTGGCTATCGTCGAAGCCGAACTGGGTCGAACCCTGATGATGGCCTTAGTCAATAGGATGTTGCTTCGACTGTCGTCGAAGTGCTATCCGTTGTGGCTGAACTGGGTCGAGCCCGATGTTGATGGCCTTGGCCAATAGGATGTTGCTTCGATTGTCATCGAAATGCTATACATCATGGTCAAACTGGGTCGAGCCCGATATCGATGGCCTTGGCTAATAGGATATTGCTTCGACTGTCGTCGAAGTGCTATCTGTCGTAGTCGAATTGGGTTGAACCCGATGTCGATGGCCTTGGCCAATAGGATGTTGCTGCGACTGTCATCGAAATGCTATCCGTCATGGTCAAACCCTATGTCAATGACCTTATCCGATAGGATGTTGCTTTGACTATCGTCGAAGTGCTATCCGTCATGGCCAAACTGGGTCGAGCCCGATGTCGATGGCCTTGGCCAATAGGATGTTGCTTTGACTGTCGTCGAAGTGCTATCCGTCGTGGTCGAACTGGGTCGAGCCCAATATCGATGGCCTTGGCCAATAGGATGTTTCTTCGACTGTCGTCGAAGTGCTATCCGTCGTGGTTGAATTGGGTTGAACCCGATGTTGATGGCCTTAGCCATTTGTCAATTTTTGTATGGCCTTAGCCATTTGTCAATTTTTTTATGGCCTTAGCCGTTTGTCGATTTTCATATGTTGGAGAATCCCGTTTATATAATGGAGAGACTTCTGTACAATGGAGAATTGTCTGTACAATGTAGAGTTTTGTCTGTACAATGGAGATTTAACTAGTGTAGTCCCTTCATTATATTGTCCCAGAGATTGTGTCGACTGGCCGATGTGATGAACTCGTGCTCAGATACCGCCATTTGTCCCCTCTGCCGCCTCGTTAAAAACCTCACCGAGAAAACCCAACTGGGACAAAACTCGGGTGAGGGAAAAAGAGTATGACTCAAGAGATGCCTTTTTGAAGTAGAAGTATTTGAGGTGGGCGACGTTCCAGTTATTTTGGAGTGTTTCTCCTTCCACTGTTTCCAATTGGAATGCTCTTTTGTTCGCTGCTACTGTGATTTTGTGTGGTCCGTCCTAGTTGGTTCCTAATTTTCCTTCACCCAGATCTCTTGACGCCAATGTTTTGGCTTTGAGGACGTAGTCGCCCACTTTAAGTGATCTTATTTTGGCTTTCTTGTTGTAATATCTTTCTAACTGCTGTTTTTGGGCCGTCATTCTTATATGGGCCATGTCACTTCATTCTTCAGCTTCGTCTAGATCTTGCGATCTACTTTCGTCATTTTCTGGCCCGCTGGTATGTGAATATCTCATGCTTGGCTCCCCGATTTCAACGGGTATGACCACGTTGATCCTGTAGACCAGCGAGTACGGCGTTTCTCCCTTGCTGGATTTGGATGTGGTCCGATATGCCCACAATACTTCAGGTAGTAATTCAGGCCATATCCCTTTAGCTTCCTCAAGCTTCTTTTTCAGTATGTTCAATATTTTTTTGTTGGAGGACTCAGCTTGGCCGTTGGCGGCGGAGTGATACGGAGTGGAGAGTATCCGCTTAATGTGCCATGTCTCGAAGAACTCTATTGTCTTCTTACCAATGAACTAGGGGCCATTGTCACAGCTAATTTCTTTGGGGACGCCGAAACGACATACGATGTTTTTCCATACAAAGGCGATGACTTCCTGTCCGCGTATCTGTGCGTATGCACCTGCTTCCACCCACTTGGAAAAATAGTCAGTCAAAACTAAAAGAAAATGTATCTTTTTTCGTCCTGCTGGTAGAGGACCGATTATATCCATTCCCCACTTGATGAAGGGCCGAGGTGAGGTGACAGAATGGAGAAGCTCCCCCGGTTGGTGTATTATGGGGGTGTACCTTTTGCACTATTCGCACCTTCGAACATAATCTGCCGCCTCTTTTTTCATAGTAGGCCAGTAATAACCGGCTTGGATGATACATCAGACGAGGGTACAGTTACCTGTATGACCGCCGCAGTGGCCTTCGTGCACCTCTTCTAATACTTGTCTCGTTTGATGCGGCTCGAGGCACTTAGCGAGGGGGCCGCCAAACGTCCTCTTGTAGCGATCATGATTTATCAGGATGTATCGGGCAGCTTGTACGCGGAGCTTCTTGGCTTCTTTTTTGTCGCGTAGGAGTGTTCCGTCCTGCAGATAGGATACAAACTGGTTGCGCCAATCCCAAGTAAGGTTTAAAGAGAGTACCTCGACGTGATCGATGGCCGAATGAAGGAGGGTGATCACACTTTCTTTGCTGATATTCTTGGTGGCCGCGACTAGTTTTGCTAAGCCATCTGCCTCGATATTTTGTGCCCTGGAGATTTGCTCGAAGTGACATTCGTTGAATTCAGGCATCAACTTGCGGATTTCTGATCGGTATTTTTGTATCCTTTGTTCTTTGATCTGGTAAGTCCCGGTGACTTGGTTTACTACGAGTTGGGAGTCGCAGTGGAGGATGAGTTGACGGGCCCCGTATTTTATGGCTAATTTCATACCTGCAATCACAACCTCATACTCGGCCTCATTGTTAGTCATCTCGGGGCATCGTATAGACTAACAAATTATTTCACCCGTGGTGACTTAGAGGACGAGTCCTAGTCCCGATCCTGAGGCATTCGCGCGGCCGTCAGTATAGAGAGTCCAGAGGTCAGTGTGGGTGGCGGCGCGGAGGGCCTCTTGCTCTACCTTTGGCAGTATCTCTGCGCTGAAGTCAGTGATAAAGTCGGCAAGTACCTGCGAGTTAATGGCGGTTCTTGGGTGATAGGATATGTCGTGCTCGCTTAGCTCTATGGCCCATTTAGCGAGCCTACCTGAGAGTTCGGGCTTATGCAGAATCTTCTCAGGGGGAAGGTCGTTATTACTTTTATGGGATGACACTAAAAATAGGGTCTGAGCTTTCGTGAAGCTACGACCAGTGCTAGAGCCAATTTCTCGAGGTGTGGATACCGTGTTTTGGCATCTATTAAATAGGAGATTGTGTACCTTTATTTTCACAGACCAAGACTGCGCTAACAGCAACATCGGACACTGCCAGATACACCAGCAAACACTCGCCCGGGTTTGCTTTGATGAGTAACGGTGGCAAAGATAGATATGTTTTTAGTTTCCTTAGGGCCTCGATGCAATCCTCGTTCCACTGTAACCTATGGTCCTTCCTCAGTATGCTGAAGAACTTATGGCATCTTTCGGAGGACCGCGAGATGAATCATGATAGGGCGGCTATTCGCCCCGTCAATCTCTATACTTGCTTCTTGCTGTTCAAAACCTCGAGTATTGCGTCTATGGCCTTGATCTAATTCGAGTTGACTTCGATACCTCATTTTGATACGAGGAAACCTAGGAGTTATCCCGAGTTCACGCCAAAGGCACATTTTTTTGGTTTTAACTTCATCCCGTACTGCCTCAGTATCTCGAAGGCCTCTTGCAAATGATCGATGTAATCCTCCTTTTTTGCCGACTTTACTAGCATGTCGTCGATGTAGACCTCCATAGTCTTGCCAAGCTATTCCTTGAACATCTTGGTGACCAACCTTTGATACGTTGTTCCCGTGTTTTTGAGTCTGAAGGGCATCACTTTATAGCAGTACGTCCCTTGGTGGGTGATGAAAGTTGTCTTCTCTTGATCCTCTTTAGCCATCATAATCTAGTTGTAGCCGGAGTAGGCATCTAAGAAACTTAGCAGTTCGTGCCCTGCGGTTGCGTCAATTAGCTGGTCGATATGGGGCAATCGGCACGAGTCTTTTGGGCATGCCTTGTTCAGGTTGGTGAAATCCACGCACATTCTCCATTTCCCATTTTTCTTTTTAACCATGACGACATTAGCGACCCATTGCGGATATTTTGATTCTCTAATAGAACCGTTGGCTAGTAACTTGTCCACTTCTTCACTGACCGCCTCTTCCAAGCGTTCTCGTTTCTAGGGTTTCTGAGAAGTCCTAAAGCCATTCGAGATTTTCCTGTTTGTTTTCCCTTAGATCTATGCTATATCTGTGCTATATTCGATGTTTCAGGGGTTTTCCCAATTTTTCTTTTGAAATTATTCGATTTTCAAAACTAGGGTTTCTAGAAAAACTTTCTGATTCTTCTTCTCTTTTCTTTATGTGTGTTTCATCTGTGTTTATCTCGTGTGGTTCTTCTCTACTACGCATGAACTTAATTTTTCTGTTCCTTTTTTTATACTTTATATTTTCCTCTGCCTTTAGACTAAACTCGCATGACCATCTCTGCTATATTTTCTTACATGATTTCTATTGTATGTGTTTCCTACTGTTCTCTATGTTTATTTTCGCATAAGTCTCTGAAAGAGACCTCTGAGTCCATTTCAATCGCTCACCTCTTCCTCTCCGTTAGAGACCCTAGAATTTAGGGTTTTTGACAAGTTTGAGCTGGTGTTCAGACTAGGGTTCTATGTCAGAACCCTAGGGTTCATCTACCGCACGGGCGGGTATAGTGGGTCGACGTTCAGCTTATGAGTGGCGATGTCTTTTGGGATTCCCGACATGTCTGAATGAGAGAAGGCAAATAAATGTGTGTGGTTAGTTAAGAATTCGTGGTACTTACTTGGGTCGGAGATATTGTGACCAATGTAGGCTTTCTTCTGGTTGGTATCATCCAACTTGACCGGGTCGAGGTCCTCGACTATCGCTTTGCAGGCTTCTACGACATCTGGGTCCTTGATGGCTTCTACTGTCGGGTTGATTTTAGTTCTCGACATGGCTGATTGCTATGCCTTTGCGCTTGCTCCTTTTAGTTGCTTGGTATATGCATAGTCTTGGGCGATCCGGTAGCATTCCAGAGCGGTGCGTGGCTCGCCCTGAATGCTGAATACTCCCCATGGGGTGGGAAATATAATTACCTGGTAGAAGCTCGAGGGGACGGCTCGCATGGCATGTACCCAAGGACACCCTATAATGGCGTTGTAAGCCGTTTCCTAATTCATGATGTAGAATGTGGTTTCCAGCTTGACCCCCTGCTAAGATTGGCAATGATATCTCTCCAGAGGTCCGCTCCACTGCATTGTTGTTGATACCTAATTTTTTTCTATGTATTTTTTATATACCCAAAATACTTTCAAAATAAAATATATGTGCATATATAAGCACACCTAAGGGGTTTGGCATTTTTAATGATTTTTAAACCAATTTATGGCCTATTTTTGCACCATAAAATTCAATAATTATTCCCAAAACTTGTCATTTTAGAGAATAATTTATTTTATTCTCATATTTACATCAAAATATAGTTAACATGATTTTTTGCATATTTTTACAAATTCGTTCGGTATTTTAAAACTAAAATGCATGTAATTGCAATACTAGCCTTTTTAAGATTTAATAGAATTTTTTAAATACAAATTGATTCCAATATTTTTAAATTAATATTTACATATTATTTATTGACTCAGTACCTTTAATTTGTTTTTTAAATCATTTTTATTATTTTTATAAATATAAACGGGAAAACTAGCAATTTCAATTGTAGCCTCAATTCATTTCAATTTTAACCACATTCCCATTTCAATTTCAGCCAATTTCAAACCCAAATTGGACCAGCCCAATTCCAACCCCTAACCCAATTGCCTAAACCCGCCCGAAATCTTTTTAAATCCAGGCCGTTGATCCTTTTGATTAACGACCACAAATCATTCTTTCCTTTTTAATTATACACGACCTAACCCTAACCCTCATTCCCTCTTCGACCGCCACCCTCAAACTCTCTCTCTCTCTCTCTCTCTCTCTCTCTCTCTCTCTCTCTCTCTCTCAAATGCTCTCAAACACTTGAAAAGCCCTAATCGTTTCCTTCGTTTTCTCCGACCAATCTCACCGGAGCCCACGGCTTCTCAGGCCATAGACGGCCTGTGCTCACTCTCCTTCATTCCTAAGTCATGTTTGTTGAAGATTTTGAGGTTCGACCTCGATGGTGTTCGAACAGATCCTCCACATATCTGAGGTTCTATGGCCTCTCCGGCCCCGTTCCGACATATTCGAGCCTTAAAAGCCTAGCTATGGCTCAGATCGGCTCCAGACCAGACCTCTTCCAAGCCTTCTTGTTTCTAGGGTTTCTAAGAAGTCCTAAAGCCATTCGAGATTTTCCTGTTTGTTTTCCCTTGGATCTATGCTATATCTGTGCTATATTCAATGTTTCAGGGGTTTTCCCAATTTTTCTTTTGAAATTATTCGATTTTCAAAACTAGGGTTTCTGGAAAAACTTTCTGATTCTTCTTCTCTTTTCTTTATGTGTGTTTCATCGGTGTTTATCTCGTGTGTTTCTTCTCTACTACGCATGAACTTAATTTTTCTGTTCCTTTTTTTTATACTTTATATTTTCCTCTGCCTTTAGACTAAACTCGCATGACCGTCTCTGCTATATTTTCTTACATGATTTCTATTGTATGTGTTTCCTACTGTTCTCTATGTTTATTTTCGGACAAGTCTCTGAAAGAGACCTCGGAGTCCATTTCAATGGCTCATCTCCTCCTCTCCGTTAGAGACCCTAGAATTTAGGGTTTGTGACAAGTTTGAGCTGGTGTTCAGACTAGGGTTCTATGTCAGAACCCTAGGGTTCTCTCTTGAACTCATTCAGAGTCTATGAATTGGACTTGACCTTTTGTTATAATCATGGATTTTTTATATACAATGTTCTCTTATTTGTGCATGTCTGTATGCTTTTTATTTGACAAATTCTCCTCTTTCAAAAGGCCTTTGGCTAGCCTGTGATTGATTCCGAGTCCTTTTTCAAAAGGGTTTGATTGATTGTTGATGATTTTCTTTAAATTAAGTTTCTTTTCACCTTTCCTGGCTGGATTCATTCGAGCTAAGACTCAAGCCCTAATTTTATTGACTGCTAATTGATCGTCTTTCCTTATTTGGTCCAAACCGTGTATTATCGAACTATTTCCCTTAAATAATGTCCTGTGTATTTGCCCCTATTACGCTACTCTGGAAAAGGTTTTCAAATTATTCCCCTTCCTTATTTATCATGCCCGTTTGAAATCAATCCCTTGGCTGAAGGGAAATCTTTGTGATTGATTTTTAAAATTATTTCTTACCTTATTCTTACCTACTTTCTGCACTATAAAAGGGGTTACCCCTTTATACTTTCAAAAAAAAGAAAAACACAGCTTCTCTGCACTAAACATGCTTACACTCACAATTCATTACTTTCACACATGCTTACACAACTGTTTTCTGCATTCGAAAATACAACTCTTCTGCACTGAACTCTCTCACAAGCAAATTGCTTCTCTTGCTGATAGCATCAAGCACTCTGTTCTCTACTCTCCTTTTACCTTCTGAGAAATTCCCCAGTTCTCTTGAACTCTCAGCTGTTCTGCTACAAACTTGAAGTCTGCTCCTGCTGATTTCTACTGTTTGTTTACTCTGCTTTTCTGCTGTTTTCATTATTTTGCAACTGGTATGTTCTAGTTATATAATGCCCACTTCACTATGTGTTTACCTCTTAGTCTGCTATGCTTTCCTTCACCATGTGTTTATTTCCTAGTCTTTTATGCTTTCTTTCCTTCTATTTCTGCCAAGTAATATGCTTATGTGAACTCCCATTCGCTTTACCCTTTTTTTTTGTGTGAGTTGTAGTTCAAGACATAGCAGCACTTCACATTGCTGTATATGACTCTGAACTAGGTTCCTTTGAACCTATAACTCAATCAATTCCCACTTCCCTTCTCCCTCTTATGTGTTTGAGCCTGGACATGAGTCTGATGGTGTCCTAATCACCATTCAGACTCAGGTCTGACCCTCAAGGGTCTGCTCCTAACTTGTTTGACCAAGCAAATGGTCAGGGGTGTGTCAGTCTGCACCTATGGCTGGGTACGACCATCATTTGTTATGGTTCCCCAATCACTTTACACTTACTCCTAGATCTAAGTTCTACCCCTCTCTTGCAAGCCATGCTTTGGGACCTTGAGCTCCCTCTGTACTTGGATGCCTGAGGGCTGGCTATTCCACACTGCACTATTCTAATTCTAATGGTATCCTGAGTGTAAGCAATGCCGTGAATCCTTGAGATTCCTTGGAACTTTGAAACACTTTGGATAAGAGAAGGCTTTTTAAATCTGGGTTCCAAAAGTTGGTTAATCACATGTTAGTGGACATTAAGATTGAATTAGGCTTCTCGGATACAGCTGTTAGCTTTTGATGTATCTTTAATTTCCAGTTTGATTTGTAATAATCTTTGTAAGAACTTGGGGAATTAGTGAAAGGGTGTGGGAGGAGTTTTACTTTCTTGCATCAATAAAGGGTAGATATCATGCCTTTAGGACTTTAATTTTCCTACTAGAAATCCTGCCTATAGGGTTTAACGTTTAATTACTCTACATGTCACTTAGGTACCATGCCTATAAGGTTTAATGTTTAATCATATTGCACACAATTAGAAATCTTGCCTATAGGACTTTAATGTTCATGTAAATCAATGCATATAGAAATCATGTCTTTAGGACTGCATATTCATTAGGCAAGCTATATGGCTAAGCAAACAATCATCTTTTCATCAATTCAATAAAAAGTCTAAAAATCGAATGTAGATATCATGCCTATAGGATCTTATATCAAACGCGATTAATTCGTTTTAAGCAATAGGAGTCTATTAACTGGTCCTTAAACATCTTAATTCAGTAATGTTTTCAAAAGCCTCCATCTTTTAATAGGACCAGTATACTTTTAAGTTCTTCAAATCTGCATCTTTTTTTTGAAACAATTTCTCTCTTAATGTTCTGCCTAAACATTTTCCTACTAAACTTTGGTTTTCCTGAACTCATCTTTTAAATATAGTTTTGCAGTTCGTTCTTTTTCTTAAAAATTCTGCCTTTTTCTCCGAAATTCTTTACAATTATTTCTATGTTCAGGCAGTCTGCCTAACTTTCTTTAACACTCATTTTTAACTTGCTGCAATCTATACTTCCTTTTCAACTCTTCTGCAATTACTTCTTTCTGAAACTAGTATTTTCTGAATCATCGCTTAAAATACCTTAACTTCTAACAATTGGATCCGAGTTGCCTAATACGGACTTTCTATCTAAATACATGTGTTAAACCAGTCCGTTTTCACTGTATAAGTTAAAGACAAAATCAGTATGTGCAAGACATGCTAAACTAAGTGTTGTTTGGTTAAGGGGTTTACTTGAGCCTTACTTATTTGCTTGTTCATCCCTATATCTGTTACTTGTTTTTGTATGTCGATTAGAATTTTGTCCTTTAAACTCCATAAAGGCCCCATCCCTTTCTTCCCCTTTTAGGATTAGAAGTCCTAATACCCCTGGACTGATAGTTTGGGACGGGTACTAGCATGAAATAAGTAAACGAGACTAATCGCGCTACAATACTTTAACGTGGTGGGAATGGTAGACATGGAGATGATGATTACACAAGAACACTATGTGCACAATCAGGTGCCGGTGTTGTGAGAATGATCCATGTAATGTATAAACCTAGGACCCCCCTTTCCCCTTTATTAGTTTAATAATTTTTCAGAATTTTTTAAAAGCTGTCCAGTCTTCAACTTCCATTCCTTGTACTTCTTTCAAGTTACTTGTACCAATTATTTAACCCCTTTCCTTTACTTGTATCTCTTCTTTAATCACAAAAACTATTTCCTTCCAAATTTCAGCACTTCTAAATCCTTTTCACATTCTTATTTGTAACCACTTCCAATGTTTGCAATGCTTGTTTATTTGTTTACTTGCATTTAATGTCAAAATTGTAGCATGGCTGGGAACCACAGTAGTGGATCTTGAGGGGGTCCTAACACCTTCACCTCGAGATAATTTCAAGCCCTTACCCGAACTCTGGTTTTCTATCTCTATTTCTTTTAAAGTGTCCTAATGCACTATAATCATTAGGTGGCGACTCTCCAAACTCTCAAAATCCAATTCCCAAAGTAGGAAAAGAGTTTTCCTCCCAAATGTCGTGAACCCGATTTCGCTCTTTAGGGAAAAAGGGGGCGTCGACAGCATGGCGACTCTGCTGTGGATGTTTTTAGGCTTTTACCATTACATGCTTTGTGTGACTTTATTGCTTCTTTAACTGCCTTTATTTCTTGCCTTTAATTATTTCATCATGGAAACTAACTTGACTCTTCATGTCTTTCCTTTCCTTTAACTGCTTTTCTTTACTGCTTTATTACTATTTCGATACCGTTGTAATTTTTGAGCATTTATTGTAATCTTTTACTTTATGAACGTGAAAATACATACAATTTGCTTCATTCTTGTAACTGCATCTTCAACGTCATATTACACTCGTGCCAAAACAAATCCTATAGCAACGATTATAATGAGTGGTTGCGCCCTTCTGATATTATAATAAATGTGGCAAGGGCATATTTGTGGTAAAACCAGTCGATCAATGGTGTAGTCGACGGTTCTGCGCCTTTCCCTCTTGAGTTGTCCGCTCAAGGGTACCTTGTCTAGCACTTCAAAAGTAGAAACCTTATTC
>MU724911.1:110655-125017 GCA_026770625.1 Nicotiana glauca
TTATTTGTAACCACTTCCAATTTTTGCAATGCTTGTTTATTTGTTTACTTGCATTTAAAGTTACAATTGTAGCATGGTTGGGAACCACACTAGTGGATCATGAGGGGTGCCTAATACCTTCCACTTGAGATAATTTTAAGCCCTTACCCGAACTCTGGTTTTCTATCTTTATTTCTTTTAAAGTGTCCTACTGCACTATAATCATTAGGTGGCGACTCTCCAAACTCTCAAAACCCAATTCCCAAAGTGGGAAAAGAGTTGTCCTCCCAAATGTCGTGAACCCGATTTCGCTCTTTAGGGAAAAAGGGGGCATCGACAATTGTTAAAACCTGTTAGTATTATGCAACGCGGTATTATCTTATCTTCGAGCCTCATTTGCATGAGGACTCTTGGATGGATGATACAAGCGCCGCTCCAGTCATGTACCATGATTCTCTTCACACCAGTATCAACGATACGTTACATTATAACTAAAGCATCATAATGAGGAAAAGACAAACCATCGGTATCAGACTTATCAAAGGTGATACTATCTTCAAAGTCGTCATACCGCTCGTGAGCGATCGTGTGCTTCAGCTTGTGTGTGGTGGTGAACTTTATGTGGTTGATTGCTAAGTCATCGCCACCATCGACGATCATGTGTATGGTGCGTGCTGGAGAAGGTGGTTTCGGTGGTCCTTGAAATTGGTCGCGTCCTTTGGCGAAATTGGCCTTTCCCTTATCGCTAAGCAGCTCATTCAGGTATCCTTGGTTCAGCATTCTGACACCTCTTGTCGTAGACCTATGCAATATTCGGTCTTGTGTCCTTTTTACTGATGGAATTCGCACAGGACGTTCGACCTCCTTGCACTAGGGTCTAATTTCATTTTCTACGGCCACTGCACCTTTGTGCCCAGCTTCTCCAGTGCATACACTATTTCTGAAGGGGACACACAAAAGTTATGAGTAGATAACAATGGGGGCATACCTCTTTCATTTTGAAGTGGGGCGACATGTCGCTGCACGACGTTTGGGTGCCTCGGAGGGGGTGGATTGGGAGTTCTGACATAGGGCTGGTGCCTTTCTTTGTTGAAGCGAAGGGGTTGTTACCGCCATCCATCGTTGCGTCGATCCCTTCTTATCTCTGAATGTATTTACGTTAGTCGTTGGGTTGGACCGTTAAGATCGTCCACGTTTGCTCTTACTTCATCATAGTAAGCATTGTTGATCTCTTCCCATGTGGTAGGGGTAGGGGTACTTCATGAGTCGGCTGAGCAGCTTCTTGGTTGCTCTCTCTGTTTAGCCCATTCTGGAAAGCCGCGACTGCCATTCCTTCTGATACGTTTGGCAAACCCATTCTTACCCTATTGAATCGGGCCAAGAAGTCCCTGAGTCCTTCACATGTCGTTTGCCTAACGGCAAAGATATCGTTGACCCTATCTTCAGCCTTCTTTGCTACTACATGAGCGGTGGCGAATTTGTCTGCCATGTCTTTGAACGTCGATATTGATTTAGCTGGTAGTTGAGAGTACCACGTTAACGCCCTTCCTGTCAAAGTTTCTCCAAACTTTTTCAGCAACACGGACGACACTTATTCTTTTGATAAGTCATTGCCTTTTACAACGGTCACTTAATGGATCAGATGGTCTTTGGGATCCGTAGTCAAATCATATATTCTCAAGTATGGTGGCATCTTGAAGGTTTTTGGGATCGGGTGAGGGGCAACTTTCTCACTATATGGTTGTTTGGCGAACCTTCCCATGTCGCGTTTCGGCAGTAGCTTAGGGACACCAGGAATTTTGTCTACTATTTCCTGGTGCTCTTTCATTTGATCACGAAGTGTTTTGTTCTCATTCTCCATTTCTTCCATTTTCTTTAGGATGGTTGCGAGTGCACCATTGCTTGCGTCGATATCGATGTGAGCGTTGTTTGTTCTTACAACACCCGGATCGCCGGTGTTGGTGGCGATATCTGCCGTTGATGAATCTTTGATATTTCCCTAAGGTGATTTTTCGAGCATGCTACTTAGAGTGTTCGTCAACCATTCTTCTAGTAGACTTTTGACTACTGGGGGTGTTTCCTTGGTTACAGATGTAGAGGCCCCTTTTTCGTGCAAAATCGTCAGATCTTCGAGCGAAGAGGGTGAGATCTCCCCCTCCGGTGCACTACTAGGTGTGGTATTCGTGGTGTTTTCTTTGCCGGCCTTGTTGAGGGGGCCTATGAGGTTGGTTGTGACATCTGCTATTGTCTTCATCCTTGCTTCTCTTTCTGCCATTGTTGGTTTCTAAGGGTTATGAAGAACATTGATTGTTGCTTTTGATATCCTAGGTGTGAACTATGATTTCGATTACCGAAATCCCCACAGGCGGTGCCAAATTATTTGAATCAAAAGTTATTGAATACTTTTTGAGAAAATCAATCGAAAGAGATCAAGGGTAAATAGTAATCGAAGATAATAAGACCCTAAGATATTCTCAATGCCTTGTTTGTAATAGTTACAATAGATAAGAGAGAGAGAGAGAGAGAGAGAGAGAGAGAGAGAGAGAGAAAGGAGAAGAAAGTTCTAGAAAAGATAAGAGTTTGTAATGATGACTTGTTCCTTTACAATGCTAGGACCCCTTTTATATAATAAAGGGTCCTCCCTGAAATATTAAAGAATAGAAACGAAATATACACTATTGAGGGGTCGACAGAACTATGGGGTCTTTCCTTCCGCTAACCTTGAGTCGTACTTCTACCCTGGCTTGCGCACGTTCGAGGGTTGATCATACCGGTGTAGGGACGTGGTTGGTCAAATTCGACCCCATACAGTCATATGCCCCAATAATAGAAGTAAGGGATTATTGCAAAGTACTTATTTCTTAAAATGAATGAAAATCATTTATTCTTCTAGGCTCCAAATTTGCTTTAAATTTTTTTTTCTCTAACTCTGAACAATAAACATTCTTCCCCTCATATTTCAATGACCCTTGTTCAAGTTCATATTTTACTCTCCATATTATCAATCTTTTTTCTTTTGTTTACTCCTTTAATTTCATGATATGTTTCTTAATATATGTCATGGACTTACCTATAAATAATGTTAATATTATTTTGTAATAAAACAAAAGGATGTTAGCTGATAGGAATTAGATGCTAAAAATACTTTTTGGTTATAAATAAGTAGCTAAAATTTGAAAAAAAGTACTGAAACTGATAATAAATAGTTCATGTATTTAATACAAAAATCTTGATTTCGAGAAGCATTTTTTTGGTTAAAATGTTAATATATCTTTAAAGTTATTTACAAAATTATAAATTACTAAAAAGTATATGTACAAGGAGAAAAGAGAAAAATAAAAATGAAATGGAAAGAGATGAAGTTATGTTTGGGAAGAGGCAACTATACCTTGATGAATAGACATTAACTTACTATTCTTATTAAAATGCCTTTACAATACAAGTTCACAAAGGTGAAAATGATACCTTGATCATAAAAATTCGTGTAACGATCCGACCGGTCATTTTGAGTTCTAATGCTCTGTTCAGCAATCGGAGGCCATGAGCAGCTTCGTTTCAGGTATTATGTCCTGTACGCGTGGTCAGAATTGAATTTCGGGAAGTTCAGGGTTGATTTGGAAAGAGGATTCTCATTTCGGAAGCTTAAAGTTGAAATAATGAACTAGGATTGGAATTTTGAGTAAACGACCTCGGAATCAGGATCTGAAGGTTCCAGCAGGTTCGTATGATGATTTTGGACTTGGGCGTATGCCCGGTTCAGGTTTTGGATAAACCGGGAGCATTTTGGCGCCTATTGTGGAAGTTAGCATTTTAGAATAAATTTCATAAGTTTGGCTTGAAGTGAATTTCAGTGTTATCGATGTCTGTTTGGGATTCTGAGATTGTGAATAGCTCTGTATGATGATTCTAGAGTTGGGAGCGCGATCGAAAGTGAATTCGGAGGTTCGTAGGTCATTTTGGAGTCATTTGGCTAAAAATAGAAATTTGAAGGTTTTGAAAAGTTTGACAGGAAGTTGACTTTTTGATATCGGAGTCGGAATCCGATTCCAAAAGCTGGAGTAGGTCCGTAATGTCAAATATGACTCGTGTGCAAAATTTGAGGTCAATCAGACGTGATTTGATAGGTTTAAACATCGGAAGTAGAAGTTTCAAAATTCGAAGTTCATAAAGCTTGAATCAGGGGGTAATTCATGGTTTTAGCATTGTATGATATGATTTGAGGCCTTTAGCATGTCCGTAATGTGTTTTGGGGACTGGTTGGTACGATTGGTTGGGGTCCCCGGGGCCTCAGGTGAATTCCGGATGGTTAACGGATCAAAATGGAATTTTTGGAAAGTGCTGAAGCATTTGCTTCTATCATATCCGCACCTGCGGTTGGTTGGCCGCTGGTGCGAGACCGTAGAAGCGGTCGTAGCCTCGCAGAAGCGGCTAAAGGCCACGCAACACAATACCACATATGCGGCCCAAGATCCATAAAAGCGAAACCGCAGAAGCGGCGAGCCGGCCCGCAGAAGCGACCTTTCGTCCGCAGAAGAGGTGGTCGCAGATGCAGCCCAAGACCGCATATGCGGAAATCGCAGAAGGTAGTGGCCTTCATTTATTCGGGTTAAGCCCATTTTTGCTCACTTTTCACTCATTTCTTGGGTGATTTTGGGAGCTTTTGAGAGAAGACTTCCCCTAGCATCTTGAGGTAAGCTATCCCACCTATTCTTAGTTTAATTCTTGAGTTTTGGGTAGATTAACACATGTAAAATTAGTGAAAATTATGGGAATAGAGTAAAACATAGGGTTTTGTTAAAAACAAGGTTTAACCACAAAATTGGCTATAGAATGGAGTAGAAATCATATATTTTTGATCTTTAGGTTATAAAGAACAATTTCCTTCGAAAAGTTTCGGAATCCGGGCACGTGGGCCCGGGGTCGGATTTATAAGAACCTTGAATTTAGGGTTGGGAAATTGGTTTGATAGTTAGAATATGAACCTTTAAGCATGTATCGACTAGTTCTTACATTATTTGAATAGTTGTGGATCGTTCGGCTCTAAATGGGAGGTTTGGGCGCGTTCTTGAATCGGAACATAGGCTTCGGAGCGAGATGAGTCTCCTTTCTAACCTTGTAAGAAGGAATTGTCTCCATAGGTGGAATAATCGATTATGTGCTCCTATTTGCGGGGGCTATGTATGCATGAGGTGACGAGAGTCCGTGCGTAGCTACTACTATGCTATTGTTCGGGTAGTTATGACCCAAAAGCATTTATATTTGGATTATTTATGAACCCATTGATAGCTTGAATTGCTTAAATCACACTGAATTAGTGAATTTATAAAAGGATTAAACTCCATTTCTTAAAATTTCTTAAAGGAGAATTTGTTTCATTTGGATAAATATTCCCCGATAAGTTCTTAATTGACTGATTGAGCATGTATCCCTATGTGTACTTGCGTCGCATGCATGATTCGCGAGCAGAGTGTGTGTTTATTTATGGAACAGGCCGAACGCCTCGGCAGATTAAATAGATGCATCTATGGTTCGGGCCGTTCGACCCTCGGCAGTGCACAATTTACATTTCTGTTGGATCGGGCCGTCGCCTCGGTGTGATTTGCGCATGTTATATTGTCGCTTGAGAATTTTAAATGTGAAATTTTCCCCTCGCGGCTTGTCATAAATTGATAAGATAATAAGAATAAACCTTGAAAAATCCTTGATTATTTGTTGAAGGTGTTTACTTGTTTTCCGGCTTCGTGAATTAGAACTGCTATATAAATCCATGATTTCCTCACATTTTTAGTATATTGACAATCGACCTCTAGTAAGTGTCGAAGTTGACCATCTCATCTCTACTTCTTCGAGATTAGGCGGGATACTCATTGAGTACACATTGTTTACGTACTTATACTACACTTATGTGAATTTTTGTTGCACAGGTATATGTAGCTCTAGCAGCCTACTGGGTGCAGCAGCGCGGATTATTTTGGGACTAGGTGAGTTGCATTATTCAAGGCGACCCGCAGCTAGTGTAGTCCCTTTCAGCATATTGTATTTATTTCCTGTCCACTGTATTTCGGACGGATGTTGTATTTTATTTCCCTATTAGTAGATGCTCATGCACTTGTGACACCGGGTTCTCAGAGAATTTTGGATTGTTCATTATTAAATATTTTATCGATTTTATGTTCATTTTTTTGTAAAATTTTTATTATCTAATATTTAATGTATAAAAAAATGATTTCCGCAAATATTAAAACTGGAATTTAATCATGCATTCTTGGTTGGCTTACACCATGACCCTTTGTGGATTTTGGGTGGTGACAACATGGTATCAAAGAACTAGGTTCCTAGGGTCTCACGAGTCATGAGCAAGTCTAGTAGAGTCTCGCGGATCGGTACGGAGACGTCTGTACTTATCCTCGGTAGGCTGCAGGACTGTTAGGAGTACTTCCCTTCTTGATTCCTTGTCGTGTGATTTGATTCATGTGAGGATTACGCCTTTGTATTCTTCCACCTCAATCTTATGTGACGCGAAATGCTCGTTATGAATCGAGAGTTGAAGAATTTTTAGAGCACTACGAATGCGGTGCGGGTGTTTCTCCCTACGGGGTTATTTGAGCTATTATCGTTGCCTTGTGGAAGGATATTCTGTTATTTTAGCTCAGCAGCGGTACTTTTGAGAGCTCTAAGGTTAGGCACAAGATGCCATGATGCTTATGAACGAATGTTGCACAGTAGGGATATGATGGTAGGATGATTGCCTACGTGTCGGGGTAGTGAATGACTTGAAGGGAGGTTTACTCAGTGCATAATCAAGAGATTCGATTTTTATTCCCGGGAGGGGAAAGATAATCGAACTAAGGATGGTCAGACGTGGGCTGTTGGGAGTAATGAGGCTTGGTATTTGCAAGCGTTGTATAGTTTTCTTCTATGATGGGATGTCGTTGTCCTAATTTAACGTACTAAGTTTGTCGGTGTTATGATCTACTATAATTCACATTTTGGGCAAGATACTGTGAGATAGAATTGGAGGCACGACTATCAAATATCACAGGGTGCGATAGTTCAGGATTGAATCAGTATTTCTAATATTGACGGTTCGGTAAAGATGACCTTCGAAAAGATTTAAAGTTAGTAGCAATTTGTGGATTCAAGTGCTATGAAGATAAATTTTATTAGGGCAGCAACTGAACATCAAAAGATGGGAAAGACATGTGGGAAGTTTCGGGCGGAGTTTTAAGCTTCTAAAAGGCCAAGTTTAGGAAGCGTAGGTTGAGTAGTTGATTAAAGGAGTAAGTTTGCCCAAAGTGGGAGAGCAGCGGAGCTGTGTAGGGGTTTGGTAATAAGATGACTATGCGCCTTAAGGAGGGTTTGGAGCGATTTGAGAATATTAGCGCTTGGTTATTGGGGTCTACGGATCTAATTTTAAGTAGGGATTCTTGTGCGGCAGGAGATTTAATATAACGAAAAGGGGCCGCTTAATTGAAGAAGGATGCAGCATAACTTTGAATTAGAAAGGTGTTTCCGCATAATTAAATGACTTCCAAGAGGGGTAAATGAACCTGTGCAGCTAGAGAGCGAGCTCAGGCTCAGAGGGTGTTATTGATGCCGTAATAATTTTACCCCGTGCGGCAGCGTTGGAAGATGCCGAGGAGAGCTTTTATAGGTGGGTTACCCAAGTGAGCAGGTTAGTGGTTGGCAAGGCTTCTGCGAAGAATTCTACTAGTTATATAGCAAAAGGATCGGTTGTGCAAATATGATTGATGAGTTCGAATATAAGAAGGGGTTTCACAGAAAGATTTCGAGAACTTTGGCGGTTGATTGTGCAAGGTTATGTCAATAAGAGATAAAGAGGACGGGCGAGTTCCTAGTTTGTGAACTAATGGCTTCATGCTAAGTGGGAGAGTCCCACCGCTTATGGTTGGGTTGCATGGTAAACTACTTTCTAGATTTTTGGCTATTAGCATATCGATGGGCTATTTCAGCTACGGAAAGGACCATAAGTGGTAGTTTAAGCAAAAGAAGTATTAAAGGTGGGCTATCGTTGGCCCTATTGGCCCATGTTCAGACTTGGGGAAAGATTCAGGGTTTTGCCTTGTATAGATGCGGGTTCCCAGGGAAGTGATTCGGCGGGTCCTTTGCCAAGAGGGTATTCATGTGATGGAAGACTCATGGAGTTGATTATATTCGGATCCAAGTCAGAGCGGGTGACTCTCAGCAATAGCCCAAGTGGACTCAAAGAGGTCAAGTGCGGTGCCTAATAGTTTCGAGCCTATAGGTACGGTTAAGAACCAAGCTTGGTGGCAGTCTATGAGAAGAGACACAGAATGTTCTATGATGTTTTGACTTGCGATGTGGCGATTGAGAGGTACGAAATGGTTCATGGGATTTGAGACAACATGGTCTCGTGATTCAAGGCCACTAGAGATGAGTGCAAATGGAGTATGTTATGTGTTGGATGGAGTTAGTGTTATCTCTAAGGCAATCCAGGATAAATTGGAAAAGGGTAGATTGATTGGCCATAGTTGAAATTGGCATATTGGTGTTAGTGATCAGCTTCCTTCAGCGTGATCAAGTTATGCAAGTAATTGTGACGATACGTATTAGGCTTGTCAGCCGCCGTAATTGATGTTATTTAGAGGCATTCTACTGTTATGTCTTGTTATGTGGAAGCAGATTCTGGAAGGGCTATGGTGGCTTAGACCACTACTTAGAGATTTGCATATTCTACATTTTTGAGAATTCACCTATGTGATACAATGGATCTCCTGAAGTGAGTTAAGTGAAAGTTTTCATATGATGAAGTGTTAACCTGTTAGTGGTGCCGGAGTTATAATGAAAAGCATGTCCTATCGTATATTGGCACGTTGGGTGCAGTGAGTAGTATGGAATTTGAGGTGAAGACCAAAGTTACAGTTCGGTGTTGACAAGGATGTCGCGAGCTCGGATGAGCAGGAAAGGAGTTTTTGATGATTAAAGATTTAAACCAAGTATGAAGGTTTGCGATAATATCGTTAAATTGAGAATATATGCCTGGAGGGAACTCAGTTACTGGGTTGTGGACTGTGGATGAGTACTCCGGTTATGACAGTTGTTCTTGTGTGTTATGAGAAAAGGGAAATGAGTATGGACCCTTGAAAAGTTATTGGCTTAGTTTGATATGACCAGGATTGACTTGAGATCGGTGGATGGATTTAAATGTGAATAGGCTCTATGTCAGGCCAATTGTGTTCATTTCAGTAATGCGCTCCTTATGGAGTAGTCAGGGTGTTATTTTGTTGTCAGATATTTCATGTAGTGATACATTGCACCGTGTAAGTTGTGAGACGAATTGAGAAATTGTTTAGGTGTTGAGGATCCGCTTGGAAATGACGTATTATGAGCAAAATGGCTCTTGATATTCAGATTGTATATCGCGCCTCAGTTGTGCTTGAGTTTTGTAGCTTATAACGCTATATGTCCCCTCAAAGATGGTATTATGCACTTAGCGTGCTTGTGACCAAATTCGATATCTTGTTGTAATGAGCAATTTAGCTCGATGTATATCTCCTTATGTGAGTTCTACGTACGGATCAGTTGGCACGCCGCCATGGGTATGTTATTTGGATCGGGTGGCACGCCGCCATGGTTATGTTGTTTGGATCGGGTTGTGCGCCGCAACAACGTGATGTTCAGTATAGTTCCCCATATCTACTTATTGTGTTCTGTTTCCTATTTTCGAAAGGAAGCTCATATTAGTTGTGCGCCCGCGTCGCAGGTATGATTCGCGAGCGGGGTAATTAAAATTCCTTTCAGAATTTATTTTTCTTTTTATATCGCATTCTAATTGGTAGCCTATTGGCACATTGTGGCATCATATGAGACTTTTGGTCATGTCAGGATGGCTTATTGCTTGAACAGTTCATACTGGGTGAGACGAGGTCATTGGATGCAGGATCAGTGCAATCCGACTGTATGGAATATATTAAAGAGAAAAGATCATCATTTGGTTCAAAACGTGGTAATTTTTCTTGTGAGAGTTATAGACTCAATGATTGGTTGACTCGATAAATAATTTCTGCACACCTCTTCCGTTGTGGCGGCATTGTAAAAGTTAGAGTAAGACCTGTGTACATCATGAAGTGCTATGGGAGCATCAGATTAGTAGGATTTTGACTAAGTTGATCAGAAAATGTTATAGGGGTCCGGTGAGTAAAGTGATGCAAGGTGTGAATTCAGCTAATTATGCAGTCATGTTTGGGTACAACGTGTAGTAATTGATATGGTGATCATATGTTGGAAACAGGTCGGGCACAGAATTCCGGATGTTGGAATTGGGCTCTAAGGCTTATTTGGTTGAATAAAAGGGAATATCTTTGGAATTAATCAAGCTAATATGTTCAACTGAGTTGTGGTAGCACGGGAAGGTACATGAGAAGTTAAACAGTGATTTAAGACCACTCCAGTGAAGTTCTCAGCAAGTTCGAGGACGAACATATGTTTAAGTGGGAGAGAATGTAACGACCCAACCGGTCGTCTGGAGTTATAGCGCTCCGTTCAACAATCGGAGGATGAACAGCTTCGTTTTAGATATTATGTCATGTACACGTGGTCGGAATTGAATTTCGGGAAGTTCAGGGTTGATTTGGAAAGAGGATTCTCATTTTAGAAGCTTAAAGTTGAAAGAATAAACTAGGATTAGAATTTTGAGTAAACGACCTCGGAATCAGGATCTGAAGGTTCCAGCAGGTTTGTATGATGATTTCAGACTTGGGCATATGCCCGGTTCGGGTTTTGGATAACCCGGGAGCATTTTGGCACCTATTGTGGAAGTTAGCATTTTAGAAGAAATTTCATAAGTTTGGCTTGAAGTGCATTTTAGTGTTATCGATGTCCGTTTGGGATTCCGAGATTGTGAATAGCTCCGTATGGTGATTCTAGAGTTGGGAGCGCGATCGGAAGTAAATTCGGAGGTTCGTAGGTCATTTTGGAGTCATTTGGCTAAAAATAGAAAATTGAAGGTTTTGAGAAGTTTAACCGGAAGTTGACTTTTTGATATCGGGGTCGAAATCCGATTCTGAAAGCCGGAGTAGGTCCGTAATGTCAAATATGACTTGTGTACAAAATTTGAGGTCAATCGGACGTGAATTGATAGGTTTAAACATCGGAAGTAGAAGTTTGAAATTTCGAAGTTTATAAAGCTTGAATCGGGGTGTAATTCATGGTTTTAGCATTGTATGATATGATTTGATGCCTCGAGCAAGTCCGTAATGTGTTTTGGGACTGGTTGGTATGCTTGGTTAGGGTCCCGGGGGCCTCGGGTGGATTCCGGGTGGTTAACGGATCAAAATGGAATTTTTGGAAAGTGCTGAAGCATCTGTTTCTGTCATAACCGCACCTGCGGTTGGTTGGCCGTAGGTGCGAGACCGCAGAAGCGGTCGTAGCCTCACAGAAGCTCCCCAAGGCCAGGCAACCCAAGACCGCAGATGCGGCCCAAGATCCGCAGAAGTGGTCGTAGCCTCGCAGAAGTGGCCCAAGGCCACGCAGCCCAAGACCACAGATGCGGCCCAAGATCCGTAGAAGCGGAACCGCAGAAGCAGTGGGTTGGCCCGCAGAAGCGCCCCAGACCGCAGAAGCGACCTTTCTTCTGCAGAAGCGGTGGTCGCAGATGCGGCCCAAGACCGCATATGCGGAAATCGCAGAAGGCAGTGGCCTTCATTTATTTGGTCTTAAGGCCATTTTTGCTCATTTTTCACTCGTTTCTTGGGTGATTTTGGGTGCTTTTGAGAGAAGACTTCCCCCTAGCATCTTGAGGTAAGCTATCCCACCTTTTCTTAGTTTAATTCTTGAGTTTTGGGTAGATTAACACATGTAAAATTAGTGAAAATCATGGGAATAGAGTAAAACATAGGGTTTTGTTAAAAACAAGGTTTAACCACGAAATTGGTTATAGAATGGAGTAGAAATCATATATTTTTGATCCTTAGGTTATAAAGAACAACTTCCTTCGAAAAGTTTCGGAATCCGGGCACGTGAGCTTGGGGTCGGATTTATAAGAACCTTGAATTTAGGGTTGGGAAATTGGTTTGATAGTTAGAATATGAACCTTTAAGCATTTATTGACTAGTTATTACATTATTTGAATAGTTGTGGATCGTTCGGCTCTAAATGGGAGGTTTGGGCGCGTTCTTGAATCGGAATATAGGCTTCGGAGCAAGGTGAGTCTCCTTTCTAATCTTGTAAGAAGGAATTGTCCCCATAGGTGAAATAATCGATTATGTGCTTCTATTTGCGGGGGCTACGTACGCACGAGGTGACGAGAGTCCGTGTGTAACTACTACTATGTTATTGTCCGGGTAGTTAGGACCCAAAAGCATGTTATATTTGGATTATTTATGAACCCATTGATAGCTTGAATTGCTTAAATCACATTGAATTAGTAAGTGAATTTCTAAAAGGATTAAACTCCATTTCTTCAAATTTGTTAAAGGAGAATTTATTTTATTTGGATAAATATTCCCCGATAAGTTCTTAATTGACTGATTGAGCATATATCCCTATGCGTACCTGCATCGCATGCATGATTCGCGAGCAGGGTATGTGTTTATTTATGGAACGGGCCGAACGCCTCGACAGATTAAATAGATGCATCTATGGTTCGGGCCGTTCGACTCTCGGCAGTGCACAATTTACATTTCTGTTGGATCGGGCCGTCGCCTCGGTGTGATTTGCGCATGTTATATTGTCGCTTGAGAATTTTAAATGTGAACTTTGCCCTTCGCGACTTGTTATAAACTGATAAGATAATGAAGAATAAACCTTGAAAAATCCTTGATTATTTGTTGAAGGTGTTTACCTGTTTTCCGGCTTCGTTATATAAAACTATGATTTCCTCATATTTTTATATACTGACAATCGACCTCTAGTAAGTGTCGAAGTTGACCATCTCGTCTCTACTTATTCGAGATTAGGCGGGATACTCATTGAGTACACGTTGTTTACGTACTCATACTACACTTCTGTGCATTTTTGTTGCATAGGTATATTTAGCTCTAGCAGCCTACTAGGTGCAGCAACGCGGATGATTTTGGGACTAGGTGAGTTACGTTATTCGAGGCGACCCGCAGCTAGTATAGTCCCTTTCCGCATATTGTATTTATTTCCTGTCCACTGTATTTCGGACGGATGTTGTATTTTATTTTCCTATCAGTAGATGCTCATGCACTACTGACACCGGGTTCAAGGAGGATTTTGAATTGTTTAGTATTAAGTCTTTTTTCGACTTTATGTTCATTTTTTTGTAAAATTTTTATTATCTAATATTTAATGTATAAGAAAAATAATTTCCGCAAATATTAAAATTAGAATTTAATTATGCATTCTTGGTTGGATTGCCTGACAGCGGTGTCCGGCACCACCATGACCCTTAGTAGATTTTGGATCGTGACAATTCGGCCAGATAGGGAATGTATCTACTATTCATCTCAAACCTCAAGGTGTTAAGTGTCACTTTCCAAAATCTTAAAGTGTACAAATGGATGTTATCTACAACAATAATAGGAGTATGTATGAACGTGATTGTCGCATTTACTTGGTTTGACCACTTTGTTAGGCTTTTGAAAGAAAGGACATTACGATTTTTTCAACTTCATCTTATATGTAAAAAGAGACGTCCTTTTCACGATATTCATTGCAATAAACGTTTTTCCTTCCTTTCTACTTTTCTAGGGGAGGAATGCGCCTAGAGGATCGAATTCATGGAAACAAAAATATTATCCATGATGAACTTTGAACTATTAACCATATGCCTTTTTATCATATTATAGGGTGATATTACAATTATTATACTGTAATAATAATTGTAAAAAGAATTATGATTGACTAATCATGTGTTTAATTGACATGGAAAACAATTATCGATTACTATATTTTTCACTTTAATATCAAATTAAATTTCGGTCGAAATAATTTCTAACAATAATTAAAGTTCATAAACTTTAAACATGACAAAGATGCTAAACAAAATGCAATATTCTGTTGGAGGAAATGATCTCTTAAGATGAATTTGTTAACATTGTAATCGAACAAAATTTACGAAATGAATCTAGGGCTTTAGTTTGAAGAGAGAAGACGGAGAAAGAGACGAAAATTAGATTTTTCATTTATCTGAATCAGAACGTTCTAGAGGAGTATATACTCATATATATACAAAGGGCAAAATAGTCTTAGTCTATCAAACTAACCGGGCTGATTTTCTAACAATCTAACTGGGCTAATATAAATACAATTATTGGGGTTAAAATATCATGGTATAGCCAGTTTTCACACTGGTCAATGAAAAATAGCCAGCGTTTACCAAGTCAATGAAAAATAGCCACTATTTTGCTGCAACAGGGACCGGTCCAGTATAATATAC
>MU724911.1:128985-148250 GCA_026770625.1 Nicotiana glauca
AGTTGGAGGGTGAGGTCACACCCAACTTGCTAAGCAATAAATGATGTTGTCCACCTGGCAAACACTTGGTAAAAATGTCAGCCAGTTGAGAAGTAGCGCAGATATGATGTAAAGAAATGAAATGGCAGTCCACTTTAATGTTTAATGTGTTTAGTACGTTCGTGAATTACAGGATTTTTCGCAATGTGCAAAGCAGCCAGATTATCACAATACACAGAATCAGGAGACACAGAAGGAATTCCCAAATCAGTGAGCAAATGAACCAACCAAACCAATTCAACCACAACCTTACTCATGGCTCGATACTCAGCCTCAGCAGAGGATAGTGAAACAACAGACTGTTTCTTAGATTTTCAACTTATTAAACTTCCACCTATAGTTTTGCAAAAACTAGAAACAGACCTACGAGACTCAGCACAAGTAGCCCAATCACTATCACAATAGGCAAGCAAAGAAAAATCAGAAGAGGTATTAAGAGAAACCCCAAAATCAAGAGTGCCTTTCAAATATCACAAAATGTGAAGAGAAACACTCATATGAGGAACTCTGGGACACTTGAGAAACTGACTTAAGTGTTGTACAGCAAAACACAAATCAGGTCTAGTATGGGTGAGAAAGTTAAGTTTACCAACTAAACTCCTATAAGAGTCAGGCCTAGGCAATAACTCTCCATCATCAGATATTAGCTTGACACCCAATTTTAGAGGAGAAACCACAGCAGAAGCATAAGTACAACCAAATTCACGAAGCAAATCAACAATAAGCTTCCGTTGATGAAGAATAACCCCAGAATTATCATACTTCAATCCCAAGAAAGTAATTGAGTAGACCCAAATCTTTGATTTTAAATTGGTCGTTAAGGAACTCCTTAAGGGCAGAAATTTCAGCAAGATCATCACCCGTAAGAATAATATCATCCACATAAACAGTAAGGAAAATAGTAGAATTGGCAGATTTCTTGATGAAGAGAGAATAATCATTTAAAGAAGAAACATAACCTCTAGAGGAAAGTACAGTGGATAATTGGCATACCACTGACGAGATGCTGTCTTAAGCCATAAAGGGATTTTTGAAGCCTGCAAACCAAGATAGAAGAGGGCTGAACATTGGAAGTAACCTTAAGACCTGGAGGTAGTTTCATGTACACCTCCTCATCTAAATCACCACAAAGAAATGCGTTGTTGACATCTAATTGAAAGAGAGACCACCCTTTCTTGACAGGAAAAGCCACAAGACACCGGATGGTGCACATCTTGACAACCGGGTAAAATGTTTCATGAAAATCAATCCCTTCAATTTGTGTATCAGCCCATACCACCAATCTAGCCTTATACCTTTCCACACTACCATCAGCTTTATATTTAATTTTATACACTAATTTGCAACATATTGGTTTCTTGCCTTTAGGTAGCTCAACTATTGTCCAAGTCTTATTTGCTTCTAAAGCATCAAAATCTTGCCTCATTGCCTCTTGCCAAGCAGGGCTGGCAGATGCCTGAGTATAAGAATGAGGCTCAGTTGCTGTTGATTGGGCAGCATAAAGTGATGTAGAAGTAGAGCCAGAAAGGGAAAGAGGAAGCTGTGTTACAAAATCATTAAGATGGGAAGGTAGAGTGTGAGGTCTGTTGCTCCTTCTAACTTCAAGAGAAGGGTCAGAGCATGAGATAGAAAGTGTAGGAGTAGGACAAAGAGTAGGAGGATCTGGAGATGTAATCATTGAAGGAGGAACAGAACAGGGAAATGAAGAAGTTGAAGTTTCAGATTGGGAAGGACAAAAATCATCAGTAGGAATAGGAGGCATTGGAACAGTAAGTGTAGGAGAAGAAGAAGATAAAAAGGAATGGAAAAATTGACTCATGGAAGACCACATCTCTGGATACAAATACATTTCTAGTAGAGAGATTGTATAATTTATACCCTTTCTTACCAAATGGATAACCAACAAGCACACAAGGGGCGACCCTATGATCTAGTTTGTCTCTGTTGCATTTGGGGATGGTAGCATAGCATAGACAATAAAATGGCTTCAAATGTGTATAGGAAGGTGATTTGCCATATAAAACTTCAAAAGGGGTTTTATTGTGTGAAACAGTTGAAGGAAATCTATTTATTAGGTATGTGGCAGTCAAAATGCAATCTCCCCAGAACTTTATTGGGAGTTTTGATTGAAATAATAAGGCTCTTGTCGTTTCTAGGAGATGTTTGTGTTTTCTCTCAACTACACCATTCTGTTGGTGTCACGACCCAAATCCGGACCTGGTCGTGATGGCGACTCTCGTGGGGACAAGGCCAGCCAACTAAACCCAATTCGTCTTTTTAAAATTAGTTAAACATAAATAAACAGCTTAAATATGACTTAAAATATTAATTAACGAAAATGCAACCCAACACAACCCTAATCGGGGTGTCACAAGTCACGAGCATCTATAAGAATGTAAATCCACTACAATGTCTAAAATACACGAAAATTGAAATAATGAACAAAAGAGAGAAACATGGTGCTGCGAACGCTGACAGTCACCTCCTTACTCATATAACTCTGCCTCTGATCGACCAAAACCCGCTACCAGGTGAATAGATACCTGCATCTGCACAGAGGTACAAGGAGTAAAGTGAGTACTCCAACTCAGTGAGTAATAAAGGTAAATAACAACTGAGCGGTAAGAAATTACGTATGACATATCATCATGCTCTATAGAAGCAGTGTAAACCCTTTTTGGAAAAACAGTGAAGCTATGAAATCTTTAGCGAAACACCTTAGCTCAGTTTAAAACCTCTTTTAAAAATGACATTTTTCAGCGGTTACGCAAACGAATGCAAAACAAATAGTGCAGATAAGCATAGAATTTTTTCCCCGTGGGTACACCACTCAATTATCAAGGAATTCCAGAGTATCAGGTCTATATTTCAAGAAGTAGCACAAAACAACAGATAATAGCAGACAAATAAGATAATGCAAACATATCAAACAGTACTAGTACCCCTGCGGCGTGCAGCCCGATCCATATATCACTGCGGCGTGCAGCCTGATCCATTTATCGTCGACGACGCTAACTGGGGGTGTGCAGACTCCGAGAGGGGCCCCTTACGGCCCAAGTGCAATAACAAGCCATCTCGTGGCATCAATCTAGGCCCTCGGCCTCATATCAATATCAGTGTCACACTGTTGCGGCGTGCAGTCCGATCCATAAATACCCTCACCATACAGGCCCTCGGCCTTACTCAGTCAATAGAAATCACATAAGCCACTCGGGCAATAATAAACAGCTCAAAATATTTTTAGAAATATCATTTCGAGTGTTTAAGGTATAATAAATTTGGTTGAGTTCTAAAACAGTGGGAAATACATGACGGAGTTCAATTATATAATTAAAATAGTGAGGAATTATCAACAACAATCCCCGAAGGGATTAAATAGCTGGTACGAATCCCAAATATGGCAATCAACCCAAATTATGATGATAACAAGTAATTTCAGTCAAATACGCAGTAAATTCATCAATTGGGACGGACCAAGTCAAAATTCCCAATGGTGCTCTACCCCACGCTCGCTATCTGGCGTGCAAGTCACCTCCATATAGCACTACGATGTGCAAATCCGGGGTTTCAAACCCTTAGGATGTTATTTATAATCATTACTCACCTCGAACCGGCAAATTCTCTAGCTCGCGATGCCTTTGCCCCTCAAACCGTCCTCCACATGCATCGAATCTATCCAAAATCAGATTGAATACATCACAATATGCCAATGGGATAATACCCAATCGAAAACAATCGAAAAATAGCAAAAATCTCGAAATTAGCAAAACACGAGCCCCGGGCCCACTTCTCAGAAATTAGAAAATTTTACATCAATAGATTCCTTGTCTTGCCACAAGTCCATACATATAAAGAGTACCAAAATCGGAGTCCAAATGACCCCACAAATCCCAATTTTGGTTCTCTTAAGTTTCAAGCCCTAAACCACTATTTTTGTCCATCAATTTCTTAAATTTTCAGTCCAAATCTGTGTAATATCACCATAAAATCGTGTTTTGAGTTCAAGAATCCATACCTTATCGAAACCCCTTGAAATCCCTCTTCAAAATCGCCCCAATTCTCCAAGTCCGAGTAAAAAAAATATGAAACCCTTCAAAACTTCGCGAAGATGAAATTAAATAGCAGTGCCTAGACATGTTCGCATCTGCGGCTCCGTGGTCGCACCTGCGACACCCACTTTTGCGGTCAACAGGCCGCTTCTGCGAAAATAACCCTTTCTGCGGTCAAAACCCCGCATCTTCGGCTTCCGCTTCTGCGGACCAAGCTCCGCATTTGCGGATCCCATCAAATTTCCAAACTCCGCATCTGCGATCATTTTATCGCTTCTGCGACTCCGCAGATGCAGTTGCCAGTTTCGCACCAGCGATCCTTGCCACTTCTGTGACTCTCCCCTCACTTCTGCGGTACTGATTATGCGGTCCCAATTCCGCTGAAGCGAAAATACTAGAATCAACTGCAATTTCTTAAGTTTCACAAACCAAAACTTCCCGTTAACCATTTGAAATTACCCCGAGGCCCCTGGGACCTCAACCTAAAGCATCAATGCATCCTAAAACATCATTCAAACTTGATCCAATCATCAAAACACTTCAAACAACACTAAAACCATCAATTTTCGTCGGATTCAAGCCTAAGTTCTTCTAAAACTTTCGAAATACATATTTGATAAAAAACCCAACCAAAACACCTTCGAATGACCTGAAATTTTGCACACACATCCCAAATCACCTATCAAAGCTATGAAAACTCTTGGAATTCCATTTCGCCCCTCGGATCAAAATCTCACCTACCAACTGGAATTCGCCAAAATACTAACTTCGCCAATTCAAGCCTAATTCTACACCGGACTTCCAAAATTACTTTCGATCGTACCCCTAAGTCACAAATCATCCCCTAAAGCTAAGCGAATTATCGGAATCCATAACCGATCCCTCTAACACATAAGTCAATATCAGGTTGACTTTTTCAAAATAAGCCTTTCTTAAAGAGACTAAATGTCTCATTTCCTTCTAAAACCATTCCAAATCAACTCATTTACAAAAGACTCTTATAATGAAGCATAAAGAAGCAGAAAATGGGGAAAACGGGGTGGTAACTCATAAGATAACGGGTCGTGTCGTCACAGTTGGGTTATATGCGCACAAGATGTTTGGTAAATAATACCATTTTCAGAGAAGTATTGTAAAGCAGAATTGGAGAGCCCTATTTCTAAGGCATTGTCACTCCTTACAGTCTTAACATGAAGATTGAATTGGGTTTTAATCATAGCTATGAAAGCTTTCAACAAGGAAAATGCATTACTTTTAGAATGCATTAAATAAGTCCAAGTAGCCCTACTATGATCATCCACAATGGTAAGAAAATATCTATCTCCAGACTATGTTTGTGTGTGATAAGGTCCCAATGTGTCAACATGAATCAATTCAAATAAGGAATTAGAAACAGAAGTGCTATGAGAAAAAGGCAATCTGTTTTGCCTTGCTAATGGGAAAACAGGACAAGTAAAGGATTATTAGAAAATAAATCAACAGATATAGAAGGAATGAGCTTCATTTTAGCAAAAGGAATATGTCCCAGCCTATGATGCCACAATACATCATGTTTATTTATACTATGCACATCATCAAAAGGAACTAAAGGAATAAAATTGAAAGCACTTTTATTTGGTACAACTTTGTTAATGGAAACATCAGAAACATTCTTAGAGTGTACATTCTTACTAAAAATAGAAACAGGGAATCCAGAACCAGGAGTAGTGTGATCCTCATGAAGAAGCTAATAAAGTCCTTGGTCCAACTTATCAAGTTCCAGAAGCTTCCTCATGGAAAGGTCCTGTATGAGAATATATGAACAAGAAGTAAACAAAATTAAGCACTTGAGTTGTTGAATCAATTTGTGGACAGAAATTAAATTGTTGTGAAAAGATGGAATGTATAGTACTTGATAAAGAGTCAAAGAGGGGGACAAAGTAACAGATCCTATACAAGTAACTTTTGCCTTGTATCGATTAGGTAAAGTCACTAAGTAAGAAGTAGTTAGTGGTATGATGTTAAAGAGTATATCTTTATTAGCGGTCATGTGATCAGTGGCCCCACTATCTATGATCCATACACTTCTACTAGCCCCAGACAACAAACAAGCATGAGATTCATTGTCAAAATACACAGGCAAAGACAAAATACTACCTGCAAAGTTTGCGGAACCCATCAGGTTGGACTAAGAATCAGAATCAGAAGCAATTTGAGTCTGATGCAGCAATGTAATGAGCTGTGAGTATTGTTGTTTGGTCAAACCAAGAATAGATGAGGCTTGATCATCACATACTTGACCAGGAGTTCCATTAACAGAAGTACCATCACAAATTTGAGGAGAATTATGTTTCTGACCGGGATATGAATACCCAAATTCAGTGGACACATTTGTAGTTACCCTCTTTTCCTTAT
Source organism: Nicotiana glauca (assembly GCA_026770625.1). NCBI lineage: Eukaryota > Viridiplantae > Streptophyta > Magnoliopsida > Solanales > Solanaceae > Nicotiana > Nicotiana glauca. The sequence continues at coordinate 135,468 of MU724911.1, forward strand.
TAAATTGGAAATTCTGGGGAAACCCATGAAGTTTATAACATTTTTCAATTGTGTGACCTGATTTCTTACAATACTTGCAAAAGATATTGATTATGGATTGTCCAAACTCTATCTTTTGATTGTACTGAAATGAACTTGTCTTTGATTCTCATCTTGAAGGAGTATATTATATGCACTATCAAAAGAAGGAGGAGGCTGCATCATCAACAAATTACATCTAATCCCCACATAAACCTCATTCAACCCCATAAGAAACTGACGTAGTTTATCCTCCTCCTCGTCTTTTTGAATGACTGGCTTAGCAGCACAAGTACATGAATTACCATGATTTTTACGCATGGTCCCCAACTCATCCCAAAGTTTCTTCAATTTATTAAAGTATGAAGCAATGTCAAGAGACCTTTGTTGAGTTGATGCTAACTCCTTTTTTATTTCAAAAACCTTAGTCCCATTCAGAAGTCCCATATCTATGCTCCAGTTGTTTCCAGATACTCTCAGCAGTTTCTGAGTACTGGAAACTCTCAGCAATAGCTGGTGAGAGGGAACTGGTTAGCCACGAAATTACCATATTATTACATCCATCCCATTGTCATAATTTTGCAGAATCGTCATTACTCAAAGGTCTAGGACAAGAGCCATCAACAAAGGTGATTTTGTTTTAGCAGAAAGCGACACTATCATACTTTTTTTCCATCCCCCATAACCAGACTTAGAGAAGGGAGTACTAACTAGGCATGTTCCAGGAATATCGGAAAAATATATGAAAAGAGGACTTGGAGGATCAGGATTATACGGAGTTTCAGTAGAAGTTCCAGGATTTACAATAGTTCAATAATTTGGAAAAACAATCGTACAACAAGACAGAAATTCAGAATCAAAATCGAATAATGACACTAAACATACATCAATGAAGGAAAATACCACCAGCTATGATGGAAAGGACAGAAAATTAGGGTTACCGATCTTCTTCCTTTATACTCGAAGAAGTGAGCCTTGAAATATTCAAAACTGATAAACTTGCCGGAATAGAAGATGACCATCAAAAACTAAAAGAATCCTCACCGGAATTTTAGAAATCTCCGTTCATCAAACCAAAAACCAGCAAAATCTTCGTTCCTTTTCGATTCAAACAACAGGGCCAACACTGCTCGATTTATCACGGTTGAATCTACCCAAAAACCACGCTCTAATACCATGTTAACATTGTAATTGAACAAAATTTACGAAATGAATCTAGGGCTTCAGTTTGAAGAGAGAAGACGGAGAAAGAGAGGAAAAATAATTTTTTCATTCATCTGAATCAGAACATTCTAGAGGAGTATATACACCTATATATACAAAGGGCAAAATAGTCTTAGTCTATCAAACTAACCGGGCTAATTTTCTAACAATCTAACTGGACTAATATAAATACAATTATTGGGCTGACTTTGGCCCAAATCTGTTTTATACGACTTTGGCCCAAGACTGTATGTTTACTCCAACACCTGTATGTTTATGTAACTCCAACACAATTGTAATTTAAATATAAGAAATTTTTATTTATCGATCTTCTGTGTTATAATTTTTTGGTCTCATGTGAATAACGTTGTATAAGTAAAAGAATCTAAAATCGATCTCCCCTAAAAGCATAGTCTGTGTAGGGTTTAAGAATTTTGACAACTAATATGTAAAAACAAAGGGCAACGAGTCTTGCGAATAATCTATCTATCTATCTATCTATCTATCTATTGTAATGTACTAAAAAATTGAAACTAAATTGGAAAGTTTATTGATCAAATGAATTTTACAATCAGTTACAAGCTTGGGAATTAATACATCAATTTCTATATCAAACTACCTAATTCAATGGATAAAACAAATAAGAAGAAGATGAGAGCAGAAGAAGGAGAAGAGAAGAGACGAGAAGGGAGCGAAGAGATACACAAAGAGAGAAAGAGAAGTGAGAAGCAGAAACTACGAAAATGGATTAAAATTCTCAATAACCTGTTCACCGCCTGTTCACCGCTTGCTTGTCTCTATATATTGGTAAATTCCCACATCGGTGAAATAAGAGCTGAATGTTATTGACTCACGCGAGAACAAGCACAACATGTGACCTCCTTTGATAACTAATGCCCGATCATAACAATCCTTCCACTTGAAATTGACCTTGTCCTCAAGGTCATTGTTGAACCATGCTGTCAAAGGTTCCTTGTGATCATAAACTCAAGAGATTTTGTTAAGACTTTGCTCTCATTTAGAGTGCCCTGCAGATCATTGTTGCTTGGTCTGAAATCGTCGTGAACTACTGGAGTCAAGCCATGACAAGGATAATCGATTGCAGCAGCCAAATTAATACCAAGCATATGTTTACCTCCATAATAACTTCTTCTCTCAAGGTCAAGAAAAAGAATTACATTGACATAACCTCGTAAACTACTTGTACCACAACCTTCAATACTGATAGTTCCACTTATGATAATCAGACATGCTAAGAAGCTGGTGGTGAAATGTCTAATTTTTTGGTCAGAATATCCACAGTAAGTTGAACTTCTAACAGCTACCATAATTGTTATTGTCAATGGACACAATGTAGTTTCGGCATTTACAAGTCCTCCCTTGAATTCTTCACCCGCATGGAACATCTCTTCATAACCTTCGACAATTGCTAGTTGGTTTGGACTTTCAATTTTTGTATGCAGTCCAAGTGTTTTCAAGGAACCACAGATGTAGTGAACAGCACCAGTACCAAGTAAATTTTCGTAAGCATTTATTCTTACATCTAGAGTTGCTTTACCAAGAGATTCGTAGTAATTCAAAACTATCAAGTCTCTTACAGCGAGTCCTTTAGCAATTTGTAGCAGCAAACCACATCCAGCCAATGCATCCTTAAATATGCCATCACTTGAACAATCATTGAGTGGAAAATTTAAGAGTCGGAACTTGAACCATTCACTGTACTCTACCTTTATTTTTCATGATTTCAAGAGAGTAACTATCATCCGGCTACCCGATTCAAGAGTTACAAATTCAATGAATACCTCCCAACATATCTTCTTATTTGGCTTCTTGCCTTCCCTGTTGTGCCTTTTCTCAAATTCATACACCTGTAACATCAAATAAAGAAGTACCATACATTTCTTATAGAACATTAGCCCATTATCTATGGCCTGGGTCCTTAAACTTTCCCCCTCTGAACAGTAAAATGGAAGCCACTACACCATTAAACTTTCCCCCTCTGAACAAAAAACCTGCTAAGCAACTATCCTGTAATTCACCAAGAACAAATTTTGTATTTTTTCAATAGACATCAAACAATCCATTAAGCCGCCTCATAGTCCATTAGTTCATACCCTTAACAATGTTAGTGAGCTGTATTTTAGTATAATTCAAAGAATACAAATATAAAGGAAACGAGGCACAAGCTGCAATTTCTCCATCGAGCAACTCCTTCAATTGATTTAGCCAATCAAATACTATACTTGTATCCCAAATTAGTAACCATGATTGAGAGCTAGCACTCAATAACGAGGTAAATTTAGACTCAATAAATTGCATAAGGCTAATATAGAGCACATCAATTGTAGTACCTCCAAGATCAAACACTATAATAGTTTCATCATTCTGATCATCAGACACGTAAGAGGAGTCTGCAAAAAAATATAAAATAGGCGCGACATCTAGTTCAAGCAATTCATCAAACAGCTTAAGTGAATCATGGGATTCCTCACTCCTACCAAATAGGACACCAGTGATTATGCACATAAAATTATTAGCACATTGTCCCACCATGTGGCGCTCACACAAGAAAGATTTGAGATCAAGACTAAGAGGAACTTGCTGACATACCTCAATTTCGACATATTTGGTTGGCTCTAACTTTCTGACGATTTCAAGTGGAGGTATGAAAATTTTGTTCCTTGCCTCAATTTCGACATATTTGGTTGGCTCTAACTTCCTGACGATTTCAAGTAGAGGTATGAAAATTTTGTTCCTTGCCTCAATTTTCTTGAGGCTTAAACAATTTCCAACATAAGCATCTTCAAGCTTCATTGCTTCTACCATAGGTTCGTTAGGCGCATTAACTGATCTTAAGATACCGATACTTGATGGAACCTCTTGATCGCTAGATTCTCCAACTTCTATTTCCTTTGTTGCACTTTCTTGATCCTCCTTAAGGACATGATAATCAGTTCTCTTATCTTCCATATTGATTCCAAGCATTTCCAAGATTTTGTCTAGTTTTTGATTTAATCCATGAACCCAATTTATCAAAATTTGCCCCCATTCGAACCCCAGCCGACTGAATTGCCTTTGCAAAATCCTCAAATATGATTTCTTCTACCATGGTTGCCAACTCGAAAAGGTGCCAAGATTAGGCTCTGGTACCAATTGTAATATACTCAAGAATTGAAACTAAATTGGAAAGTTTATTGATCAAACGAATTTGTACAATCAGTTACAAGCTTGGGAGTCAGTATATCAATTCCTAAATCAAACTACCTAATTCAATGGATTAAAAAAATTAGAAGAAGATGAGAGCAGAAGAAGGAGAAGAGAAGAGACGAGAAGGGAGCAAAGAGATACACAGAGAGAGAAAGAGAAGTGAGAAGCAGAAGCTACGAAAATGGATTAAAATTCTCAATAACCTGTTCACCACTTGCTTGTCTATATTGGTAAATTCCCACATCGTTGAAATAAGAGTTGAAAGTTATTGACTCACGTGAGAACAAGCCCAACATGTGACCTCCTTTGATAACTAATGCCCGATCATAACATCTATCTATCTATTTATATCTATATCTTTCTATATCTATCTATCTTCTATATTATTATAAAAGTACGAATGTTTTATGCTAAATTTTGAACGATTAAAATATCCCTGAAATATTAGTTGATTTTTATGCCCTTATTTACGTTACTATTAATATAAAATTATTGGATATATTTGTAAAAAGAAGAGAAATAGACTTCTGATGGAATCACGTATGAATTTTGATCCTTAAACAAAGATGATTATCAATTTTGGTCTATTCTTTTTGCTTTTATATTTCTACCTGTAGTGACGTCTTGGAGACGAAGATACTAATTTGATGGAATTTTACTTTTAAGATTCGTCGAAAAAAACTATGTTGGAGATAATCTCTATTTGCAGGTTTTTGTGAATGGGCTTCGATGCCAAGGATCCTAATTCCTATCCTTTGGTATGCTCGAATATTTTCTCCTTGAGATTTTGTTTCTTATTGTTATGAAATAATAAAAGAAAAAGAATAATATTACAGAGAAAGAGAGAGAGGGAATTCTTATTGAATTTTGGGATGAATTACAATGGAATAGGACCCTCTATTTATAGGGAGATGGTGACTTATCCACCAAGTAATAAACCCTAGAATCTCTCTAAATATAGACATTCACCATAAATAGAACTCTATTTATAACACTCCCCCTTGAATGTCTATTCAACAGATAATGTGCCTCGCTAAAACCTTAACTAAAATAAAACCCAGTGGGAAACAAAGTTCTAGAAAGGAAAAAGAGTACACATGTTTAGAAATGCGCCTTTTGGTTGCCTCGTTAAAAATCTTGCAAGGAAAACCCAGTGAGACAAAACCTTGTAAGGGAAAAAGAGTGCAACGCGCATTGACTCCCCCTGATGAGAGGATCAGTTCACATCTTTGAGCCTTCACATTCAAATATTGTGCACCATCTTTAAGAGATTGTTGGTAGAGATTTGATAAACAAATCAGCAATAATAACTTGAATGAATATATTGCACCTTGAAATCATCATTCTTGATAGAGATATAATTTCTTCATAAATATCATAGAATGGCTCTTCAATATCTCTATGGAGGTATTCTCGCTATCACATTTTCATGCTTATAGTTATAGCAAGATCCATTTCTGCATAAATTGCATTGAGGATGTGGTACTTCAAGAGCAAGAATTGTATATGCTTCAAGCAACTTAAATCCTTCATGGATTGTCATATAAGTATAGTCAAATAAGCCATATAATAGACTTTAATTAGATGCATATCAAGTTTTTATGTCATGTTAGGAAAATGAGATATCCAAAACTGATTGCACATATCATTGACTTTATACTTTCAAGTGTTTGAACTGTAGGTCCAAAAAAATATGTCTTTCATATGAAATCAATTCTACTTGAATTGTTTCTATTGACTTAAGATCCTCATATATATATATTTAGTTCTATAATCAATTCCATCGACAAATATTTTATATCGGTTCCAACCTCTTTATTTTTCATAAAGACATAACATAGAGATCTCTTCATTCATATATTCAGGTACATGAATCTCTCATGAGATTTTATGAAGTATTATGTCATGTGATCTTATAGATCACTTGCCTCCTTTATTATGATCATTTTGATCATTTGCTCATATTCTTTATCAAGAAGTTTATTTGAAACCGATTGTCCATACGCTTTAAACGTACCATAGATTTTGTCCTTCTAGGATTTAATAGGAGCATTTGCAATGAGAATATAGTTATTCTCTTTGGGCCAGCAAATGTGTCTGGCATGCTTTGCAATATATTGCAGATGAATTATCTTTTATGAACTTCAAGTTCATAGTATCTTATTCGAGGATCTATATGAACAAATGATAATTCATTCCACGTAACTTTTTCTCAACTGTTTATCATGTCTCCCTCTCATGTTAGAAAAACCAAATTGTTTCCTCAACTTTGAGATCTCATCTTTGTGCTTTATGGTGTTAATCAAAATATACACCGCACATCAATAATAATAAGATGGAATTATTTGGTTCCTGACCATGAACCACTTGTGAGGGGAGAAAATAGTATACTTTCATATACAACGTATATCAAATTAATATACAAAACTTTGTTCTCATAAGCAATTATTTAGCTATTAAGTGGAGGCACTCAATAAATTATTTTTCTAAACCAACTGTGATGTAAACCAACTTATCAAGATAAACTATCTTGAATAAAAAAATTGGAAATTATGCTCTAAATCAAATTATTGAGCAAGTTACCTCGCAAACACCATGTTGCGGGTTAATAATAATCGCACATGTAACCATCTCATAGATGCATCTTATGTGGTGTACATGGCGGGTGAATGGGCCCATATTCACCTTTGATATTTCCAGCATTCATGGAATTTAATCTCAATTTTAGTTGATCTATTAATTAATGAGAACAAGCAATATAAGAGAATTCATAAAGAACTTTCTAGTTTTAATATTTACTCATGTGAATTCTCTATTATTTTTGCACATACTTAAATTGATATGGCTAAACCAATTATGCCAACTGGATCAATTATCAATATTGATAAACTTCAAGTTTACATCATGATGTGTGCAATCTCCAAGTTTATTATGATATAGGCTTTTATATCAACTAGTATCTATAAACATGCATTGCACGTTAATAATGGCGCATGATGGTTTAAATATTTATTTTTTTATGAAGGGACAATAAAACTTGATTGATGAGAGAAATTTTATATATAATATTACAACAATCATCTAAATACCGAAAAATATTCTTACATTAGCATAACACATGAATTCAAAATGAAATGATATTATCAGAACTTATATTAATGATAAATTTTAGTCATGTTAAGTAGATAATTATGTATTGTGGTATAACATTATCTAATGTGATGGTATCTTACCGAATACTTTTTTATATTTATATCTATCTTGAAAGTGCAACATATAATTATTCGTGTAAGAAAATATATTGTGGTAAATATAATTTAATATTTAGGATATTTGTCCTTGTGCTTTATTTATTATAACTACAAAATATAATAGTTAAATTCGGGGATAAACACATACTTATAAGCACATTGACCAATATCATAAGTTCTGCATGTATGACATTATTGTCAAAATTTCTATATACCATATGTGTATTATTATATAAGCTATTCAGTGAATCTAAATTTTCAGTAACATGACAGGCATATTTTTCTTCAAAATCAACATATATGCAACGGAAGATCAATTTTAACTTAGTCAATTATATATATATATATATATATATATATAGAGAGAGAGAGAGACACTAACATACGTAGGAAATAATGAACTTAACAACAAACATGTATGGTAAAAGGTTATTTGGTATTAAAGTATTTAAATATTCTTCTTGGTAGTTATTTTTTGTATCATCTTCTGCTAAGCCAGAACTGAAAAATATTCTGTTTTTACCATAAAACTTAGCAATCAACCTTTTATTTAGTTGATCAACATATTCATTTTTGCTAGCTAAGATAGCTCTTTAATTTCTATCATGTAAATTTGCACAGATTACATTTTAATCTAATGATCAAAATATTTTCCTTATTAAATGCACTACTATTACCATAGGGATTGATAACCAAGTGTTCTAGAAAATCCAAATCATCTTTTATTGGTTTCTCTTCTTCGTTTCCAACACGAACCAAGAAGTCACTAATTGTTGGATATGTTCTTACTATTATATTTCTTGTCATTTGAATATTTTCATGTGAGGTCATAAGTATAATTTTGGCAAGCTAGCTTTTACAAATTTTACGTTGGTCAATTTTGGAATTACTGATCATACTTGACAGAAATCACCTCCCAAACTATTACTTTTCTACCAAACGGTTCATCCATATCCAATATATCTCTAAAACTGTGAGCGATTGTTTCAATTATTTGACGCTTAACCAAAAGCTCTTCATCGCATATTATCACTTTGCGTTCCTTATAAATTTAGCAATATTGCTCTGATTTGATATTTGTGATGATTATTCCAGTTATTTGAAGAGGTATATCAAATTTGAAATGAGTTGTATGACCTCATAATAAAGTCGTTGTTGGTACACCACTTGTTCTTATTGTTAGCAATATCATACCTCTTGATATGGCATTTGCAAGTAATGCATGACATAGGAATATTATTTCGATTCCACTAGAGTTATCTACAAAGGATAATTCTGCTATACCATAGTCGATTTTTTAATAATATAGTCTTGAAAACTTATTCTTGTCCAGGATTTAGCTTTAGTTGTGCTTCCTCAAACACATTATGGTCTTCTGTGACGACCCAAAGGGTTCATCACTTATTTTTTTACCCATTCTATACTTTTGAGGCCTTGAAAACCTCATTTAGGGTTGCCTCGATTTGCGTGTACAGTCCTGGCGCGTAGCGAGAAAGCTTAAATATGAATTTTATGAGAAAAATGCTAAATTTTGATATTAAATGAAATAAATTTGACTTCGGTTAATATTTTGGGTAAATAGACCCGGACCTGTGATTTGACGGTCCCGGAGCGTCCGTGGAAAAATATGGAACTTGGGCGTATGCCCGGAATCAAATTCCGAGGTCCCAAGCCTGAGAAATGAATTTTTGTATGAAATTGTTTTTCGGAAATAATTAAGGAAATTGGAAATAAAATTTGATTAGAAGACTACGGTATCAGGCCCGTATTTTGATTTCGGTGCCCGGTACAAGTCTTATATATGATTCAAGCGCTTTTTGTAAAGTTTGGTTGAAAACGGACGCCGTTTGACGTGTTTCAGACTTAAAATGGGAATTTGATGTTTTATGAAAATTTGGAGGAAGTCATGAGTTTTGAGGCTCGATTTGATGTATATGATGTTATTGTAACAACCCGGCCGGTCGTTTTTGGAATTTCTGCCCCGATCCCCCATTAACTACTTTCCCTAAGTTCATTTCTGCTATTTTGGTTTGCCGGGACGTTCGATATTAGGATTCGGAGTGTTTTGGGACACTTAGTCCCTAAATGAGAGCTTAAGAGTTGAAAATGGTCCGTATTCGGAATAGTGTGAAGACGACCTCGGAATGGGAATCCGATGGTTCCTTTAGCTCCGTTAGGTGATTTCGGGATTGGGAGCGTGTTCGGAATGTTATTTGGAGTTCCGTAGCTCATTTAGGCTTGAAATGCCGAATTTTGAATTTTTTGAGTTTCCGGTCCGATAGTGAGTTTTTGATTCGAGGGTCAGATTTGGATTCCAGAAGTTTCTGTAGCCCCGTCATGTCATTTGGGATGTGTGTGCAAAGTTTCAGTTCATTCGGGCGAGGTTTGGTTAGGTTTTTGATCGAAAGCGTGTTTGGTTGGAATTTTGAGTTCTTAGGCTTGAATCTTTGATTAATTCGTGTTTCCGGCGTTGTTTTAGGTGGTTTAAGGATTGGATCAAGTTTTAATGATGTTACGGGATATGTCTGTAGGTTTGGTTGAGGTCCCGGGGGGCCTCGGGTGTGTTTCGGATGCTCAACGGGTCATTTCCTCTTGTTTTTGAATTGCTGTTGTTGTTTCTGGTATGCCTTCATCGCGTTCGCGTTATGCCATTCGCGTTCGCGAAGGCTTGTCTTGGCTAGCTGGGAATTTCTTCAGCGCGTTCGCTTTTGGACCTTCGCATTCGCGTAGCCCTATTTTCCCCTCCATCGCGTTCGCATTGCCCATGTCGCGTTCGCGTAGTTACACTGTTCCACTCTTCGCGTTCGCGTATCATTTCACGCGTTCGCGAAGAGCAACCCCTGGGCCAACATATTTTTCTTCTACGCATTTGCGGACGCTTTGTCGCGTTCGCACTGAGTAACCAGAGCACCCTCGCTTTTTCTTCTTCGCGAACGCGATGACCAATTACCTGGGCAGACAGATTAAATTACTCATTTTGAGGGTTTCACCATTTTTTATAACATTTTGACTTCTAAAGCTCGGTTTTTTGCCAATTTTCGAAGGGATTTTCACCAGGGCAACTTGGGTAAGTAATTCTCACTCGATTTAGACCAAATTCCATGAATCTTCCCTTAATTTCACCCTTTAATTTCGTGGTTTTGAATGAGAAGTGAGTAAAAACTTCTTAGACCTAATTATGTGATTTTGAATGGGCATTTGACCTCCGATTTGGGAAATTTTCATATGGTTAGACTCGTGAGAGTACGAGGGTTCTGAAAACATAAAAATTATTCGATTCCGAGACGTTGGTCGGAGGGCATTTTGGTCATTTTACCTATTTTCGTGCCCTAGCTTTAATTTTAATAGTGGAATCAGTTGTTTACAATATTATTTACGATATGTAATTGTATTGAATAGATTTGGGCCATTTGGAGTCGGATACTCGTGGCAAAGGCATCGTTCCTTAGTTGATTTTGCACCGGTTCGAGTTAAGTGGCTTGCCTAACCTTGTGTGGGGGACTTCGTCCCTTAGGATGTGATAATTAGTAATTGAATGCCTTGTACGTGAGGTGACGAGCGTGTACTTGAGCTAATTATTGAAATTCGGATTTTTACTTAAATACTTAATTTGGATTTTCTTTCATATTTGCTTTACCTTACTTGCTATTATAGCCTGTGCTAGCGTAGAATAGCATGTTTAATTGATCCAAGTTGCCTATTTGTTTAAATTGTCTTAACTGTGATTACGTGGAGCATGTTAGGCCAGTATTATTTGTTGCCTTGTATTATTGTACTTCAATTTCTGAATATTTCTCTGATGTTGGTTGCGCATTTACATTGGGACTACGGATTCGGAATTCCGGGAGCTCCCCCTTGTTTGTTTACTTTGGGACTATGGGTTTGATTCCTGGGAGATCCCCCTGCATTTTTACTTTGGGATTACGGGACAGTATCCTGGGAGATTCCCTTGCACTTTTATTTTGGGACTACGGGACGGTATCCCGGGAGACCCCCCTACACTTTTATTTTGGGACTACGGGACGGTATCCTGGGAGATCCCCCCCTGCACTTTTACTTTTGGACTACGGGACGGTATCCCGGGTGATCCTTGATATTGATATGAGAATTGGACTACGGGACGGTATCCTGGGAAATCAATTGGAAAGTTGAGAAAAGGGCTACAGGACGGTATCCTGGGAGACCCTCGTCGGTATTCTTGTAATTTAGCTGTGTTTACTCTGCGTTTTCTGTTCTATCTTTGTAGTGTTACTATTTCATTGAGCTGTCTTATTACACTGTTGCGTTCATTGGTTCTCATCGGATTTCTACACTGTTAATATTTTTGCTGCTATATTATTTTGCCTCAGTAGGGCCCTGACCTTTCCTCGTCACTACCCAACCGAGGTTAGGCCTGGCACTTACTGAGTACCGTTGTGGTGTACTCACGCCTCTTCTGCGCATGTTTTTCATGTGCAGATCCAGGTACCTCTACGCAGGCGCATTATCAGTAGCTGGAGGGAGCATTTTGGAGACTTGAGGTATATCTGCCGCGTCCGCAGACCGGAGAGTCTCCCTCTCGCTCTACCCTTTAGTTAGCTTGATGCTATTCTGTTCTTCCTTGTTATAGACTTTCTGGATGATTAGAGCAGTGTTATGTATTATTCTTAGCATGTGTTGCCCGTGGGTTTCCGGGTCTTTGGGATGGTTTCAGAATTTAAAGTATTAAAGTGTATGTGCCAGGCGGCAACTGTATACATTACTCATGTTATTTAGCTTTTGAATATAAATTTCGCAAATATTGTTACTTCTGCAATGTGTTAGGCTTACCTAGCCGTGAAGGCTAGGTGCCGTTATGACGTGTTCACAATTGGTGAACTAGGGTCATGAAAAATTGGTATTAGAGCTCTAGGTTCATAGGAGTCACGGAACACAGGCCGGTTTATTAGAGTCTCGCTGATCGGTACGGAGACGTCCGTATTTATCGAGGCTATGTAACTGTTTAGGAAAAATCTTCATTTCTTTTGAATTCTTTGTCGTGCGATATTTTGACACCAAATCTAAACTTCTGTCTTCTATTCTCTCACAGATGGTGAGGACACGTGCTACACGAGAGGACCAGGCA
>MU724912.1:30032-49134 GCA_026770625.1 Nicotiana glauca
CATATCATAATTTTTCTATTATTTAGTTTGGACTTAGAGGCTTTGTGATAATCAAAGTAGGGTATGATTGATTGGTCTTAATGATTGTGAAAGAAAGAGATGGACAGGTGAAATACTGGCTAACAACTAACTGCCAGAGTATAAAATGCTTAAAGAAATTACAAATAATTGAAGTACCATATTTTTAAAAGTATTTATTGGACTATGACAATGAGGAGACTGTGATACTACGTAGGGGGGAAAAATTGACAATGTTACATGGAGAAAAAGGAGTTATTTAAAATATTAAATCCCCACCCGCGACCCGCCCCGCACCCGCATTTTTTTTAAATTTAAAAATTGAACCCGCCCCGTCCCGTCCCGCAACCGCAAATTCTCAAACTCGCACCGCCCCGCCAACGTTCAAATCCGCCTCGCCCCGCCCCGCAACCGCACCGCCCCATTGCCATCCCTAGACTTTAAGGACAATTTTGACTTTAACCTTGCTAATGCATGCATTAATAGCCTTGAAAATATCATGGTTTGCTATATATTAGCTATACATAGGATAATATCAAATAAGTTGTATAACTAATACTTGTATTAATAATGCATAAGCTAAAAATGTATCAAATAAAAGATTAGTAATACCAAAAACTAATGCATTCTACCAAACAACCCTTAAAGTGGCCATATACGGTATATATAACTTATATACGATAATATACTGTTGATTCTATTCAACTCATTAATTTACAGATTTAATACATTAAATAAACCTTATGCATTTCTGTTTGACCTTAATTTATTACGCCGAATACGTCATGATCGCTAGTAAATTACATTGCTTTTACCTCTTGGGATTATTGTAATCTACATTTATTTAGTTAAGCCAGAAAAGAAAGTCAAACAATATAATATAACATGCTAGTAGTTGTTTATCGTTATCATAGGTGTTAAAACTGGTACCCCTCCGCCTTAAATTATCTGTCATGATTTTTAAAAATAATTATCTTAAATTATTGTAATTTTAGAAGTGTAGTAATTGTTCTTGAAGATACAAACACCTTAATTTTGGGGTAATATTATGGTTGATCAAATACCAATATGGCATAATAAAGGTAGCATAATAGAAATATTTCTTAATTTTTTTTAAGGGACATGTAAAAAAATTAACACGAAAGATAATTTGAAAAGGAGAGATCCGTAATTTGAATAAACAATCATAGCATCACACCTCCAAGTTCCATAGAGTTTAAAAGTGAAGTAATCCCATTGATGGAGTGGTGGCCATTAAAGATAAGGGAATTAAAGAATTCATTTTCAAATGTTAGGAAAATATAACAAGCTATACTTTTTTAATAAAAAGTTACCAAGGTGAATAATTTTTATTAAGCTTATAGGTAGGGGTGTTCATAAAAACCCAAAAAACCGAACCAAACCGAAAATCAGACCAAACAGACAAAAAAAAAACGATATTTTTTGGTTTGGTTTGGTTTTGGTTTTAATCAGAAAAAAACCGAACCAAACCGACTATAGGAGTAGCTATTTCAAATTTATTANTTATACTTTGAGATTGTGTCAATTGAAGCATTTTCCTCGATTTTTGGATTTCTTTCATCACTAATGTTCTTTAGGAAAGTAATTTATATACCCTAAGAATTGTGTCAACTGAAAAAAGATTTCACTTATACTATGAATTTGAAAAAAGGAATTGGTTTATTAAAATTATTAATGTTACCTTATACTGAATTTTTAATATTTAATTCTAATTAGTTTTTTTTTTAATAAGAATTCTCTTTTTCAAACAGTTAAAAAAACGAATGGGTGGAAAATATCCATGGAAGACATGTTCCAAACAATTAAAAAAAAGGAAAACTTTTGTAAATCTCAAAGAAGTAACAATCATTATNATATATATGTATATTGTTATAAAAAGTTTTAAAAAATTTATGGTAAATGTTAATAGTTTGCACTTTTAATATAGTTCTTTACCTTTACATTATAGTTTGATTGGTAGTTTTCTTTTGTTTAGTGTGAGAATTCATTTCGTGTTAAAAATAACATATTTTTAACTAAGTCCTTAAATTATTCATCACTATTTTGATTCAATTATCATCAATATATCTTGGTAATAATAGATTTCTCAAAGGGCAATTGATTTGATAGTGTCACATTGAAAATGTGGTCGCCGGAATATGTGTTTGGTAGTGTATGTCTTATATTTAAGAAAAAACCGACAAATAACCGAAAAAATCGAAAAACCGACATAAACCGAATCGAGAAAAACCGACTTAATTGATTTGATTTGGTTCTAATATTTGAAAATCGACTTACTTGGTTTGGTTTTTTTTTTTAAGAAAAAACCGATCCAAACCGAACCATGAACACCCAATAGGCAACCAATATAGTTTGTAACACAAACAATTTAAAATATTGAAATGATCTTTGTGATGACTTCCTCTTGTCTTTCTTGTCTTTAAAGGCCTTTGGGAAGTAAACATGTGGTCCGGTGGTCAATAAACTAACTGAAATTTTTTGTGTGTTAGTCAGAAGAAAAATATCTTCTAGAATTTTTAAATTTTTTTTTTTATGTTTGAAAAATATTTTTATTATGAACTTATTTTCCTCCCATTGAAAGAAAATAATTTCCCTATCAAAAGGAGAAAAAATATTTTTCGAAACTTTTTCTCAACCTTCTCCATCCTCACCCTCACCCCCACCCCCACCTCTCCACCTCATCTCACCCCCTCCACCTCCCTCCCCTCCTCCAATATCTCTACCACTACTCTGGCTCCTAGAGCCCGACCTGAGACCCTCTTCCGCAGTGGCGAAGCTAGGAATTTCTTCAAGGGTGTTTAAATTTAAAAGAAGTGAAATAAATTTCCGACAAAAGGTGTTCAATATGCGTTATATAACTCTAAAACGTAATATTTTACCTATGTACACAGTGTAATTTTTCGACAAAGGGTGGTCAGTTGACCATCCTTATGACCATGTGGCTTCGCCATTGCTCCTCCGTCCTTACCCATCTCGTCTCATATAGTATTTGCCTAAACCATATATTTTTCAAAAATATTTTATACTATCTAACGAAACACAGAAAGAATAAGTAAGAAAATCACTTATTTTACAAAAGGAATAGTTCTCAAGGAAACTATTTTCCTTCATTTCAAACACACCTTAAGATTTAAGTTCCAAAAGAGACAGAAAATATAAGTAAGTTTTCTTATTTATCTAAGCATGATATTATACTGATGAAAGGTAACAAATATTCGATAGTTAATAAAAATAGTATAATTAAGCACAAATTGGTCGAACACCATCATTATATTTGGAAAAGGGTCTTTTGGTCTAAAGGCGGGGTTTATCAAAGACTTAGATAATTAACAACTCAACCAGTAAGTACACTATATATTACTACTAGTACCTAGGGGTGTTCAAACCGAACCGGAAAACCGCACCAAATCGAAAAATCAAACCAAATCGATTAAAAAATTCGACTAGGTTTGGTTTAACTTGGTTTGGTATTGAGTAAAAAAACCCGAACCAAACCGACATATAAATATATAAATTTTATTTATATTTTAAAGAGTTTATAGTGATTTTTTTAGAAAATGTAGAAATATTTGGGATCCTCTCATGTATTAACTCTGAAAGCGTAAATTAACAAAAAGTTATTGTTAGACGACTAAGAAAATAACTATCATGTGTTACTAAAAAAATTCTCCCATTAGAATATTTTAATAGATCATATGTTTGTCAATTTTTTTTCATATTTACTAAACATATATTCACTTATCAAAGCTTTATCTATAATTTTAACAAAGTAAGATTGAAATAATATTCATGTAATAAAAAAACCCGAAAATCCGAAAAATCCGACAAAACCAAACCAATCCAAACCGATATAGTTGGTTTGGTTTGGTTTGGTTTTGGTAAAAACCGAACCAACCCGGTCTATGTACACCCTACTAGTACCATTATATAAGAGGGATACTTTGGAGCTCTCAAATTCCATATATAGAATGTTAACAGTTCAATAAACATCATAATTTGGTAATAAAGAATTTAAACAACTTTTAATGACATCGAAGCTAGTTGGCATGCAGTTGTTAAGGCAGCTGTCAGTCACATAAATTAATAACTCGAGATTGAATAGAAATTTAATGGCACCACATTTTTCTATCTTTTTAATTACTCTCAATCTTCCTGTACATGTTAGACGGTGCAGATAATGTTTTGTCAGAAAAAAGAGAGTTTCTTTACCTTAAGTCTTTTTCTTTAATCGCATGTGATTGCTTGCTTACTACGGATTTATTCTCTTTAATTATGGCCCCAAAAGATTCTTTCTTTCCAATTCATCCTCAACATATACAAGTATATATACACAACATTGACTCTTCAACATACTAATTATTAAAATTTCTTCAATTCTTCGTATAACACTGTTGGAGTGGAAAAAGTGAATAATATTTCAAAAAAGAGGAAGAGTTCCTCACTTTTGAAAAATATCTATTTCCTCAACTTTATAAAGAGTCATCCTATTAGTAGCTTGTATTGTTATAAAGGCTAGATTAATGTGTACTAATAACTAGTTGATGGACTAAATTATAAATAGGAAAAGGGAGGTTAGTTAGTCGGTTAAGAGGTCTATAAGTAGGATCACACTCACGTGTAAACATACACAGAATAACATTTCCAGCTTCTTCTTCTCCCTATCATCTCTGCATCTTTCATTTCTTCTTCTCTCCTTCTTTGACATTGTGTGCTTGCATGTGCATTGTTTCTGATTAATTGTGTAGAATTCATCATGGTATCAGAGCAACGATCGTAAATTCATCAAAATTAGGAAGAAATTCATAGAATCGAAGCTCGACGGAACTCCGATCTCATTAGCCATGGCAGGAAATGAAGTCGCCTCAAAAGTGAACAATCATCTGTTATTTTTGCAACCTTCAGATGCTCCTAGATTTGTCCTAATACCGCTCAAGCTCACAGGGCCCGAAAATTACGCATTGTGGAGCAGGGCGATAAAATTGGCACTCAGGGAAAAGAGTAACTAGGGTTTGTTGACGGAGCGTGAAGATTGTGTATAGAGACAAATTGGAAGAACAGTGGGAAAAATGCAATGCACTTGTTTTGTCTTAGATTGGAAGCACTGTATCGAGTGAGTTGATACCAATCATTGTCTATGCTTCAAATGTGAGAAAAGTCTGAAGTGATTTTCAGGAGAGGTTTGATAAATCAGATCTGACTAGAATATATCATCTTTGGACAGCCATAGCAACATTAAGACAAGGTACTGACTCTGTAACTACCTATTTCTCTAAAATGAAGGATTTGTAGGATGAACTTGATGTATTGGTACCCCTGTCCTCGTGTGATTGTGAGGAGACTAGACCTTCAGTTGAACATTTAAGGTCACAATATTTGTTGTAGTTTCTTATGGGCTTGAATGAAAGTTATAGTAACATAAGGAGTAATGTACTAGCAAAAAGACTTGTAGTGATTGTTAATAAAGCATATGCAATAGTTACTTAGGAAGAGAGTCAAACATGCTTAGGTATGGTCGATATGCATATGGAACCACTCATCATGTTGGCAGTTTGGGGTCCGGACTTTAAAGGTAAAAGGCCAGGGAATATTTCTGAGCATTGTGGATACAAAGGTCACCTTAAAGAAAATTGTTTTAAGATAATTGGCTATCCAGCTGATTTAAAAAGCAAGAGAAAAAAACAGTCTGGAAGAGGAAAGGTTTATACCAACAATGTAAATGTAAACAACGAGGAAGGAAAGGCACCAGCTATTCAAGTGCAGGGGAATAGACAATTCTTCACAGAAGAACAGTACAAGCAGCTAGTCAAGCTTTTGTCAAAACCAACAACATCAGAGTGTTCCACAAACATGACAGGTATAATCTCCTTGATAGCAAATGTAGGTATGTGTGATTGAGTGAATGACACAAGAGCAACTCGTCATGTCACATACTCTATGGATATGCTGAGCAGTGTGAGAAGAATTGATGATCAAGAAAGAAATGAGGTACAATTACCAACAGGAAATAAGGCACAAATAACAAAAACTGGAGAAGTATCTGTACTAGGGAATAAGACAGTTAAAAAGGTCTTAAATGTACCGGATTTTAAATTTAATTTGTTTTTAGTATCAAAACTCACCATAGATTTCAGTTGATCAGTCACATTCTTTCCTGATTTCTGCATGTTTCAGGATCTTTACAGTGACAGGGTGATGGGGACTGGTAGAGAGTACAATGGACTATATTTGCTAAATGAAAACATATCAGCAGGTTTCTTCATGAGCAAAGGAGCAGAAGGTGAACTCTGGCACCTGAGGTTAGGATATGCATCATTGAAGTCAATGTAGCATATTCCAGAGTTAAAGAATAAGGTGGATATGCAGGTGCAAGAGAATTGTCATCTTTGTCCATTAGCTAGACAGTGTAGGTTAAGTTTTCCTTCAAGCAGTACAAGCTCTACTAGTTCTTTTCAGCTTGTTCACCTAGATGTTTTGGGGCCACGTAGAGTGTCCATATATGCTAGAAAGCATTATTTTGTTACCATTGTGGATGACTACAGTAGATATACCTAGGTATGTTTGATTCAATCTAAGTGTGAAGTGTTAGTTATAATGAGAAACTTTCTTACTATGACAAAAAATCAATTTGGTGTAACTGTGAAAGTGTTGAGGTCAAATAATGGTAGTGAATTCTTTCTCTCTCAGTGCAATAATTTATTGACATCTCTGAAAATCATACATTAAAGTAGTTGTCCATATACACCTCAACAAAATGGTACAATACAAAGGAAACATAGACATATCCTAAAAGTTGCAAGGGAACTGATGTTCCAAAGTTCAGTGCCAATGAGATTCTAGGGTGATTGCATAAGAACAACTGCATATTTCATTAACAAATTTCCCACAAAAGTGCTGCAAGGAAAGTGTCCGCATGAAGTGCTGCTTAACAAGCCATCAAAAATAGAACACTTAAGGGTGTTTGGTTGTTTGTGTTTTGCAAGTAACTTACCTGGTGGTGACAAGTTTACTCCAAGAGCAAGAAAGTCAGTCCTTATAGGATACTCAGAAACACAAAAAAGGTATAGGCTATATGATTTGGATAGCAGAAGAGTGTTCATTAGTAGAGATGTCTCATTCAGGGAGCAAGTGTTTCCCTTCAAGGAAGGAACTCACATCACAAAAGACTTATTCCCATGGGCTGAATCTTCTGTGACAAATGACCTTCTACCTGAACAATTGGAGCGGGGTTCTTCTAGTGAGGAGAAGGCAACCACAACTCATGATCAAATTGAACTTGCCCATGATCATGTCTCACATGCACTAGCTATGGAATCAACATCTGCAGAAGACACTCAAACAACTCAAACAACATAACCAATTGAGACCACAATAGATTCAGTTAGTACTTCTGCTATGTACCAGCCTGTAGAACAAGTTGAAGTGCAAGCAGTCACAGATCCAGACACAAGCCAATCACATATGAAGCAAGTACATACTGATGAAGTTGTTGTCAGGAAATCTAGCAAGACTACAAGACCTCCCATAAGTTTGAAAGACTATGCTACACCCTCAAGCACTCAGACTCATCCTCATTGTATCTCAAACACTGTGTCCTACTCTCATTTTTCAGCCAATTACAAGGCCTATTTGGGTGTGTTCTTTGCAACAGTTGAACCAAAGAATTTCAAGGAATCTTTTCAGGATGAAAACTGGGTAAAGGCAATGTCGCAAGAGATTAAAGCTCTTGAAGACAATGCAATATGGGAAATTGTTGACCTACCTGCAGGGAAAAAGGCCATAGGATCCAAATGGGTATTTAAGATAAAATATAAGGCAAATGAAGAAATAGAGAGATATAAGGCTCGGTTATTAGCAAAAGGTTATACACAGCAAGAAGGGTTGGACTATCATGAGACCTTCTCTCCTATAGCCAAAATAGTTACCGTGAGAACAATCATAAGTATAAAAACCTCTAGAGGATGTAATTTGTTTCAAATGGATGTCAATAATGCCTTTTAGCAAGGGGACCTTTATGGAGATGTTTACATGGAGTTACCATAGGGTTTCTAGAGACAAGGGGAGTACAAGTCTGTAAACTACTCAAATCACTATATGGCCTTAAGCAGACTTCAAGACAATGAAACATCAAATTTACTGAGGCCTTAGTGGAAGTAGGTTATCATCAGAGTGCCCATGATCATTCACTCTTCACTAAGAACACACAATCTGACATTGTTGTTATCTTAGTGTACGTGGATGACTTACTTTCACTAGAAGTTGCTGAACTGATAGATGAGGCCAAACAGACACTACATAATTCCTTCAAAGTTAAGGACCTAGGGGAGCTATGATATTTCCTTGGTATTGAAGTACTGCGATCAAAGAAAGGGATTCTGCTCACACAAAGGAAATATGCACTTCATTTAATATTAGAAGTTAGACTTGCAGGAGCTAAATCAATATCCACCACAATAGAGTTTAACCAAAACCTGACCACTATTAAATATGACAAGCATGTAGAGGTAAATGGAGATGAAGAACTAGAGGACATATGAAGCTATCATAAGCTCACTGGTAGGTTGCTCTATTTGACCATCACCAGGCTAGATCTCAGCTTTGCAGTCTAGGTACACTGTCAGTTCATGCAACATCCCAAACAATCTCATTGGGATGCAATATTGAGGGTGGTAAAATATATAAAGGGAGCACCGGGACTTGGTATTTTGCTGGGAACAGGTCCTATATATACTTTATCTGCCTATTGTGACTCAGATTGGGCCTCCTATCCTAATACTAGGAGATCTGTCACAGGATATATCATCAAACTGGGAGATTCCTTGCTTTCATGAAAGTCAAAGAAGCAACAAACTATTAGTCGAGGCTCAGTTGAAGCAGACTACAGGAGTTTAGCAGCAACAACTGCATAAATCACATAGTTCCTAGGATTGCTTAAGGAGCTACAGGCACAAGTTCAGCAGCCAGTGTCTTTACATTGTGATTCTAAGGCAGCTCTGCAAATAGCTGCTAATCCTATATTCCATGAACGCATTAACCATATCGAGATCGATTATCATTTTGTTCGAGAGAAGATCAAGAATGAGGAGTTGGCACCACAATACATCCCTACCAGTTTACAACTGGCTGATCTCATGACCAAAGGTTTGGGTACATCACAGAACCATTTCCTTTTGTCCAAACTTGGTGCGCTCAATGTGTTTCACCCCTCCCTCCCTCCCCCCCTCCCCCCAGCTTGAAAGGGAGTATTGTTATAACGGCTAGACTAATGTGTACTAATAACTAGTTGAGGGACTAAGTTGTAAATAGAAAGGGAGGTTAGTTAGTCGGTTAAGTGGTCTATAAGTAGGACCACACTCACGTGTAACCATACACAGAATAACATTTCCAGCTTCTTCTTCTCCATATCATCTCTGCATCTTCCATTTCTTCTTCTCTCCTTCTTCGATATTGTGTGCTTGCATGTGTGTTGTTTCTGATGAATTGTGAAGAATTCATCAGCTTGTCCTATTAATAGCTTGGTAAAGAGCTCGAACGAACCAACAAGGATTGTGGAGGAGTGCTAAATACTCTTTCATCCTTAACCAGAGGTTTCGGATCGAGCCTTGGGTACGGAGTCGCCTTTGTTATGAAGCGTTTTATCCCCCACTTCATGGGACTTTCCAGTGCGAGTTCGGATTTAGTCGGGCCCGAATACAAACACCGGACATCAAATGGGAAACAAAAAAAAAAGGAGCTCGAACGAGAACTGGGCCAAAAGACAAAAGATGCAAGGGACGCTCTCTATTGTTGGTGAACAAATTGCATAGTCCAATTTTACCCAACGAGGTAACAATTTCATTCTAGAATTTTCTTCTCTAACATCGAATTCAGCTATTTGATCCGCGTATACTCCAAAATCATGTAAATTTACCCAATCAAACTTAAAAAGCTTCAATTTTGAGTTTTTGAAATTTTAATATTTGAAAAATTAAGTGCGGAAATCAGCAAAAGACATATTGCGTGGTAGAGGTCAAATTTTCGTACCCTCACGCTAGAAGTTGTTCAAAAGGTGTCCTTATCGAAAAGCTTTGGCAAACCACCCCATAATCCATTGTCACAATAGCCAATGATCTGATTTCTCGTTTTGATTTTTAAGAGTCCCCAAAACATAGCTAATGTTTGCCTTTACTTAACTGAGACATCCATGTTCTCGGGCGTAGGCAGCTTGTTCCTCTAATTTTTTCATAATCTGTATATATAAATAATATAAAATTAAAATATTAGGTCTATATATAAAAAAAATGACGTCGTTTGTCGTTATAATAATTTATTTATTTGCTCACTTCTTCAAATATTCATATCGCTTATAAAAATTCATGCGTAAAGTTGGTACCCATGTTTTCGTATGTAATGATCTCGTGGAATGTTTGTGAAAATAATAATAATAATAATAATAATAATAATAATAATAATAATAATAATAATAATAATTTGCTTTTCCCCTTTTATTTGGTGTCTTTTAGAATTAAAGTAATATACAAGTGCTTGATAGGCCATGATTAAAAAAGAATTGCTTGAACTTCCAAATTGGTTTAAAATTCCATATTGGTGATGTTACTAAGAACAAAAATAATAAATCTTATAGAATATGATCATTCAAATCATGAACATTTGATAATGTGTGATTACTTAAGTCATGAAGTCCTAGAATAAACTCGTCTTTCTTCTTAATCTAATACTTTGAGTCTTCAAATCTTTCTAAGAGCATGTTTGGCTAAGCTGTCAAAATCTGTTTATTTTAAAAGGTATGTTTGAAAAAAAAAAAACAGTTTGTATTTGGCCAATTCATTTAAGAAGGACCTTTTGCAACATTTGGTAAACAAATTGTGTTTGACCAATCTTTCTAAAATTGCTTTTGAATGTCAAATTATCAAAAAGATAGTACCAAGGTTTTATAATTATTTTAAATAGAAAAATAAACTTAAATATTTACCGTAAGAGACTTTTATTATTTTTATTTTATTTTATTAAAATATAAAACATAAAGTAAACAAACATAATAAAGATTTAACTCAATTTTATGTATATATAATTATTCCAAAGTATATAATATTATCTAGTATAATTATTTATTGTTACACAATGATTTGAATAATTAAAATACATCATTTAGTATGAATTAGAAGTCTATTCCACAAATTACTATATACCGATAATCCACCATGAAATAATAAGTACAGTCACTCACACATAATAATAGTTTTCAACAATTTCATATCTGCTTATCACACAACGCCTCTATATTAATAGAAAATTTGCCTTGCATTTTGACGAGGCCAATGTGTATAGAATTTTCCTGCTCTTGCTTTGTCAAATTCTAGCATAGTGTATGATATCGTCCCACATAGATTGGAACATCTATGCTACAAACTTTTAATATTTCAACTACTATTTAAAAGAATCAATTTGATGAAAAGTGAGTGAGTTTTAAAGCTTGTTAATTACTTAAACAAAATCAAGAACTTTAGGAAGATTTATAATTTAAACGAATAGGGAATCGTTGAATTCACTTGGTAATATATTACAATAAAATCTCAATTGTTACATATATTTTTCTGAGGACTATGTCACGGCCCAAGATCATGACCGGCGCTTAGGAGCAAGTGCTCCCAAGTAAGCCTCATCGATATTTTACAAAAAATCGGACAGAGTTTCCCCTCTATTTTTGTACTATCCAAAAATTTTCCTGCCTCAAAACCAACAACCAACCATCCTAATATCAAACCAAACAATTGACAACTTATCAATTAATCCAAAACAAGTATCCACTATTACTAATTAACCCACTAGCAACTAGAAATACTAATTTATCTCCACTTTCGATTATAAAGAACGATACTCTACATAAGACTATAGTAACAAAAGAATACTCATGACACTAAAATAATGGCTATGGAGCGATTCTAAGACTTCAAAGAAAAGAGCATAACAATAAATAAATCTCTGCCCACGCGAACAAGTGCGAGGCTCACCAAGAATTATCAACACGTACGCTCTAATGAATGAAATCCTCACGTGCGACAACTGCTGTCTCTGTAAAAAAAATTAGCGGGGAATGAGTCGCTAGCTCAATGAGTAATAACACTTATCCACAACTATTTTTATTAAGGACAAGTCAGAAAAGATGCTAGTATATCAAATAGAAAATAACATGAAAATGCCCTTTCAAAAATAATATATAATTTCCAGTCTCATCATGTTCTTCTTGTAGTGTAATACATTTAACAATTCAGTAATAACCTCAGTAACCACTATATAATATTAATATTCACATTTTTGGGAGGTTTCACTGAACGAATCATGTAATCGGTATAACTGTGGACATTTTCGCAAGAAGTCAAATATAACGGTAGTCCCTACTCGAGGAAAATCGGTAACGGTATGCTAGTTCTACCTACCCACTAGCGAGGCTATAACGGTAATCGGTAATTACAAGGTGCACCAGGCCTAACGAACCCGTCGTTAGCTACGGGATCCTTCAATGTCTACTCTCATTTATACTTGTGTTTGTAATTCGTATATACTCATAAAAAATATTTTAAAATAATATAAGGCATTTCGATTTTTATTAAATCATGTAATTTCGTTTCAATAACGGTAAATCTTATCTCAAGTAATGGAGAAATATATTCAGTAACAATGAGAATATTCAGAATAACTGTAATCATCTAAAATAAATATAGTAGTATTATATCGAGTAAAGGACTTGTCCCACATGCAAATTTAAATCAGCCGGTAACATGTTCATATAAAAATCATACGTAATCATGCCAGTTGTTGAAATACAAATTGAGGTAAGGTTACTACTCACCTCTCAAAGCCAACTAACAAAAGCTCGACTACTTATTGATCCAATTGCTCAATCCGTGTGCAATCTATAAATCATATATGTTTAGTGTTACCATCAATTGACCCCGAAATTCACTAAATTTAAGTGATAGCGAATTACAATTTTTGTAACCCACATCTTAGCGTCAATTAAGGATATTGTCTGCTCAACAATCATAATACTATTAAAATTAATTCTCAATAGTTGCTTAATTCTAGGTTCATAGTTATTCATGAACTAATTTTTTTCACATGAAAATTCATGTTACTATTACCCACCAAAATCGAGTTCCAAACTCAATCCTAATATTAAAATTTCACTAATCATGGTCTAGCTTCTATATATAAAGATACTAGTTTTACTAAAATGCATTTCTATCTTCTCCTTCTTCTTTTATTCTAAAACCTCCAGTTGTTTTTCCCCAATTCTCAATCAAATCACACCCTTGTAATTACCTAAACTTACCGTAAAATGCTATATCTAAAATCAATATTGCCACAGTAGATGAAAGCTTGCTACTGGTTACCTGGAACTCTATTGTTGAGGCTCGAAAATATATGCCAATTTCCTTTTGATTGATCACGGTGTTGCTGCTAAAAGAAGCGATGCTTTTCTTAGTTTGATGCTTTAGTGGCTAAGATTTTTCAATCCCTTACTTTGAACGCCACAATCTAATGGGCTTTAGCCTATTTCCCTTCTTGTATATTATTTTATTCTTTTGATCTTATTTCATTTGTTTTGCATCCTATTTTTTGGCTAATGACCAATACATCCTTATTTAAAATATAGGGTCTTACATTCTCCCCACTTTAATAAATTCAGTATCGGAATTTAAAACAAGTATGTACCTGTATATTGAAATAAATGAGGATACTTTGCTGCATATCTTTTTCTAGTTCCTACGTAGATTCTTCAACTGTATGATTTCGCCATATGACTTTTACGAACTCAATTTATTTTGACTGTAACTTTCTTACTTGCCTATCAACAAGAGTCATCGGTTCCTCCTCGTGAGACAACTTCTCATCAAATGGTATAGCAGGTGCTTCAAGCACCTGAGATGAGGCTGATATACATTTCCTTCGCATTGATACATGAAAAAACTGGATGAATAAAGGATAACTCTGGAGGAAATTCCAAACGATAAGACACCGCTCCCACTCGATCTAGTATCTCATACGGTCCTATAAACTTGGGGCTCAGCTTGCCGCTTTTCCCAAATTGCATCACACCTTTCATAGGAGAGACTCGTAGGAATACTTTGTACCCAATTGTGATCACTAAATCTCTTCTTCTCTTATCAGCATAACACTTTTGTCTACTTTGAGCTGCAAACAATCTATGTCTAATCAAATGGACCTTGTCCATAGCTTCTTGTACTAAGTCAGGTCCTAATGAGTTAGTCTCACCAGCTTCAAACCATCTGATATGAGAATGACATCTTCTACCATACAATACTTCGTACGGTGCCATTTGAATACTAGACTGGAAGCTATTATTGTAAGAAAATTCATATAAAGATAGATAAGCGTCCCAACTACCTCCAAACTCAAGAATGCAAGCTGTCAACATATCCTCCAAGATTTGCATAGTACGTTCAGACTTCCTGTCTGTCTATGGATGTAAGGCAGTACTAAGATCTACTCATGTACCCAATGCTTCTTGAAAAGATTTCCAAAAGCGTGAGGTAAATTGTGATTCTCTATAAGAGATGATGGATATGGGGACTCTGTGAAGTTGGACAATTTCATTCATAAATATCTGTGCATAACTCACTCCACCATAGGTAGTCTTCACTGTCAAAAAACGTGCTGATCTTGTAAGTCGATCTATAATTACCCCACCGAATCATAACCTCTAAGAGTTCGTGGTAGACCGGTGAAAAAATCTATAGTAATTCTTTCCCATTTCGACTCTGGAATCTCATTTTTTTGTAGTAGTCCTGTGGGTCGCTGATGCTCAGCCTTGACCTACTGACAAGTCAAACAACTAGAAACAAAGTTAGCAACATCTTTCTTCATACCTTCCCACAAATAAAA
Source organism: Nicotiana glauca (assembly GCA_026770625.1). Taxonomy (NCBI): domain Eukaryota; kingdom Viridiplantae; phylum Streptophyta; class Magnoliopsida; order Solanales; family Solanaceae; genus Nicotiana; species Nicotiana glauca. The sequence goes on from MU724912.1 coordinate 44,976, forward strand.
TTGCTTTAGGTTATGGTACCTTTTTGTGGATCCAGGATGTATAGTGTATATAGAGTTGTGGGCTTCTTCATGAATTACAACTCTCAACCCATCTACGTCTTCTACACATAGCGTGTCACCCATTCGAAGAACACCATCACTTTCAATAATCATATCCTTGCTTTTACCAGCTAAGGCCTTATCTCTGTAGTTGCATAATCGTTCATCCTCATATTGGGTAGCCTTAATGTGCTCAAATAATGAAGACTTGGCTTGAGCACAAGCCAACAATGCCTCTGAATTTCCGACATTAAATCTAATACCTATATCTTCTAGTCTTTGAATAACTTTGGCCAAAAGTTTCTTTGCAGGAGCTATATATGCCAGACTCCCCATAGATTTTTTGCTCAATGCATCAGCCACCACATTGGCTTTTCCAGGATGATACAAAATCAAAAAATCATAGTCTTTGAGTAGTTCCATCCAACGACACTGCTGAAGATTGAGATCTCTCTTCTGAAAGATATACTTCAGACTTTTATGGTTAGTATAAATCTCACAAGTTTTGCCATATAGGTAATGCCTCCAAATTTTTAGGGCAAATACTACTGTAGCCATCTCCAAATCATGTGTAGGATAGTTTTTCTTGTGCCTTTTCAATTTCCTCGAAGCATAAGCTATAACACGACCATTTTGCATAACAACACATCCTAATCCCACCCTCGAAGCGTCATAGAGTACTATAAATCCTCCAGAACCTGATGGTAAGGCTAATGCAGTTGTCAAACATATTTTGAGTTTTTGAAAGTCCTGATCACATTCCTCCATACACTGGAACTTTGCTTTTTTCTGTGTTATCTTGGTCAGCGGCGCTACTATTCTGGAGAAATCCTGCACAAAATGCCTGTAATAGCCCACTAAGCATAAAAAGTTGCGAATCTACGTGGGAGAAGTAGGTATGGGCCATTTCTGCACAACTTCGATCTTCTTAGGATCTACCATAATTCCATTGGATACAACATGCCCCATAAATGCTACCGAGTCTAGCTAGAATTCACACTTCGAGAACTTAGAATAAAGCCGATATTCTCGCAATGTCTGCAATACAGTCCTGAGATGATTCTTATTATTCTCCATGGCTACGAGAATATATCAAGATATCATCAATAAATACTATTACAAATCTATCCAGAAACGGCTTGAACACCCTATTCATTAAATCCATGAATACAACTGGAGCATTTGTCAGTCCGGAAGGCATCACAAGAAACTCATAGTGCCTGTATCGAGTTCTGAAAGTAGTCTTAGAAATATCTTCATCTTTGATTCTAAGTTGATGATAACCAAATTGGAGGTCAATCTTTGAAAAGTGGACAACTCCTTGTAACTGATCAAACATGTCATATATACGAGGCAAAGGATATTTATTACGTATTGTTATCTTGTTCAACTTTCTGTAGTCAATGCACATTCTCAGGGGATCCGTCTTTCTTCTTTACGAACAGTACTGGTGCACCCCATGGTGGTACACTAGGTCTAATAAAACCCTTATCTAACAAATCCTGTAACTGTTGCTTTAGCTCCCTCAACTCTGCTGGTGCTATTTAATAGGGGGTATCGATATGGGTTATGTGTCAAGTAGAAAATCAATACCAAAGTCTATTTCTCGTACTGGAGGCAATCCTAGTAAACCCTCAGGAAATACATCAGAAAATTCTCTCACTACTGGTACATTCCTTTCTTGTGTCATTTATAATAGCTAAGAGACCCAAGCAACCTTTTTTTAGAAGCCGTTGAGCCTTCATAAAAGATACAATTTTGCAAGTCTCTGGAATCTGAATCCCTCTTAGAATAAAATTGGGTTCATTTGGTATCTCAAACTTTACGATCTTTGCATGGCAATCGAATATAGCATAGCAAGAAGATAACCAATCCATTCCTATTAACATATTAAAGTCAATCATATCAAGTACAATAAAGTTAGCTAGAGTATCTCTACCCTCAACCTGAATATAACAAGCACGATGCACGTATTCAGATATAGAGACTCTACAACAGGAGTAGCAACTAGAAAAGGATCATTCAATAGCTCAGGCTATCTACTAAACCTCAAAGCAAAGTATGAGGACACATAGGAGTGAGTAGATCCCGGATAAATCAATGCAAGTGCATCAAATGAACAGACAGAAAGAATACCTGTAACCACTATATTCGAGGCCTGAGCATCCTGTCTGGTAAATGTAAAAACTCTCGCCTGACCTCTAGCAACATTCCCTTGTCCTTGATTCACAGTAGCACGGTCTGTAGCACCTCGACCTCTATTTCCTGTACCTATAGCACCTGAACTATTACGAGTAGTCGGTGCAGCTAACTGAATAGAAGCCTGGTTGAAATTTGTCGAAAGCTAAAGGCAGTCCCTCAAGTGATGCCCCAACTGGCCACACCGAAAGCACTCTCCAGTTAGAACACGACATCGGCCCAAATGTGATCTACCACAGGTCTGGCAGACCGGATTAGTGACATATATCTACCCAAAATTACGGTGTCCAGATGCTGACGGTCCCCTAGTACCCTATTTATAATGTGGCCTATATATGGACTGTGAAGACATATGTGTCCTTGTCTGAGAACCTTGTTGTTGTTATCTCTGAATTCATATTCTTCAATTTTCACTAAAACCGCCACGGAAAGACCCTCTTGTCTTGGACTTCTTATGTAAATCACCAGATGCATGCTTATCACGTCCCTTGTTTTCAATCTTTCAAGCAAGGCCGACTACATCGGAGTAAGATAAAGTCATCACCTGTGGGGCTACTGCAGTGTATAGACGACCAACCAATCCATCAACAAACCTCTAAACTCGAGCTTCTTCGGTAGGCACTAAGTAAGGAGCATATATATCCAGCTTAGAAAACTTAGTGTTATATGTTGACACATCCATATCTGGAGTCTGAACCAATCTTTCAAAGTCTCTAGCATATTTTTGCATCAGGCTGTCTGGAAGTAAATTATTCTTGAACAACTTAGTGAATTCATCCTATGTCAGTGGTGTTGCCCTGCTTGCCTTTCTAGCAATACAATTTCATACCATGTGTTGGCCATATCCTCTAGTTTGTATTTTGCAAGCTTCACGGCTCTCTCACTAGAACATCCAAGAGCACGTAATGCCTTGAGTGCCCCATACAACAAACTTTGAGGATCTGCTGAATTATCGGAACCTGTGAATTTTGGTGATTTCAATTTTAGGAACTCTTTCAAGGATACTTCCTTATTCCCGAAAGTCTGAGTCTGTGCAGGTGCTTGTGTCTTTAAAGTAGACCAAGGAGCTTGTAAATGCCTAATTTTTGCCTTGTACACACACACACACACACACACACACACACACACACACATATATATATATATATATATATATGTTTTTGTGTGTGTGTGTGTGCTTATTTGTGTATGTATAGTTTTTTTTAGAGTTGAGTAATGGTTTGATAAATTGGGTAGGGATTGGGCTAGTGTAATTTAATTAAAATTGTGCAAAAATTAACCCAAAATTCGAGCCCCAAAGAGCCCAGATCCGGTCCAAAAGGGGGCTACCAAGAAGACCTTAAAACGATGTAGTTTTGTCTTGAAACTACGTCATTTTGGTTAAGTGACAAGATTCAATCTCATCCACCCATCTTGATTTAATCCAACGGTTGTAGATTGATCTTCATCCTAGGTATTTAAAGCCTAAAATCCCCAAAAATTTGCCCCATTTTTCCCCATTATTTCCTCTCTCTTCTTTCCCTTTCATCATTCTCTCTTCTCTCTCCTCAAACCGCCGTCGCCGCCGCCGGAAATCGCCCACCGGCGGCGGCCGACCTCTAATCCGCCCCAAAATTTCACCATGTAATCTCCACCACCTTCTCTTTCCATATCTCCAAACCAAATCTGTCACGACCCAAAATCCACTAAGGGTCGTGGTGGCGCCGGACACCTCTGTTAGGCCAGCCAACTAACTCATCAATAAATTCCTTTTTTAATACTTTTAAAAATCTATGGTTTTTCCTTCCATTTTTATAAATAAAAGTTCACTATTTAAATTCAAATTTTAAATAATAACAACTAGTACAAATCCGTTGAAAACCATCCCAGAAACCCGGCGTCACAAGTACATGAGCAACTACTGATGAGAGAAATAAAATAC
>MU724912.1:74934-89832 GCA_026770625.1 Nicotiana glauca
CCCATTTTTCATTCAAAAATCCGAAATTAAAGTTGAATTTGAGGTTGGATTAGTGAGTATTAATCATAAGGGAGTAAGGAATCTTTACCCAATCGTTGCCTCTAAAAATTCCTCGAAAAATCGCCCTTGTCCGAGCTCAAAATTAATTTTTTACACTTATGGAATTAAACCCTCGATATTTTCTATTTTTGCCCAGGCGTTTCCGCTTCTGCGGACAAGGGACCGCTTCTGCGGTCCCGCTTCTGCGGAAAAATGACCGCTTCTGCGGTCTATGAGGGGAAGTCTCAAAATCGCTTCTGCGATTAACAAGCCGCTTCTGCGGCAACGCTTATGCGGAAAGTATTCCGCTTCTGCGGAAATTGGAGGGAAGCCCAGCTTCCGCTTCTGCGGTGCCCAGGTCGCTTCCGCGACTCCGCTTATGCGGCTTCAAAGACGCTTATGCGGCTTCGCTTATGCGGAAAATAGACCGCTTCTGCGGTCTCAGAGGAGAAGGTGATAAACCGCTTCTGCGGCGCAAAGGCCGCTTCTGCGAAACCGCTTCTTCGGTACCCAAGCCGCAGAAGCGATAACAACAGAAGTCTGCTGCAATTTTCCTTCTAACTTCCAAAAATTTACCCGTTGAGCATCCGAAATCATCCCGAGGCCCCCGGGACCTCAACCAAAAGCACATACATGATCTAATACATTATTCAAACTTGCTCGAATCATAAAAACGCTATCATTAACATCAAAATCCTTAGTTATCATCAAATCAAAGTCTAAATTTTTCTTAAAACTTCCGAATCTCACATCCAATCAAAAACCCGACCAAACGACGTCCGAATAACCTAAAAATTTGCAGACATATCCAAAATCACTTAACGAAGCTACTGCAACTCTCGGAATTCCATTCCGATCCTCGGATCAAAATCTCACTATCGGACCGGAAACTTCAAAAATTCAAACTTCGGCATTTCAAGCCTAAAAGAGCTACGGACCTCCAAATAACATTCCGAACATGCTCCCAACCCCGAAATCACCTAACGGAGCTAACGGAACTATCTGATTTTCATTCCGAGGTCGTCTTCACACTGTTCCAAATACAGACCATTTTTCAACTCTTAAGCTCTCATTTAAGGACTAAGTGTCCCAAAACACTCCGAATCCTAGAACCGAACGTCCCAGCAAACCAAAATAGCAGAAATGAACTTAGGGAAAGCAGTTAATGGGAGATCGGGGCGTAAATTCCAAAAACGACCGGCCGGGTCGTTACAATACTATTCTTTTTCATGGCTGATTTTTTTTTTAATTTTCAAATTTTTATTTTTGTTTATTATTAATTATTTTAGAATTAGTTTTTGAATTTTGAAATATTAAATTTTCTATTTTTGCACTTGTTGAAATAGTAAAATAGTTTTGTACTGATAAAAATGAAGTAGTGAAAAATACTTAAGAGTATATAGTATTTGTTTGTTTGTTTATTTACTACTTCAAGACTTTTTGAGTGCAAAACTCAAAAGTCATTTGTTTGGTAAGAAATATACACTTTTGGATAATTTTTGAACAAAAGTCTATCCTTGAACAACTTACTGCAGATTTTTGTTTGAAGTACTCTCCTTTTGACAAGATTTGGTGGAGAAAGTCTTACTTTTTGAATTTAAGAGCAGACTTTGTAAAAAATCTGTCAAAAAGTTTTTTTTTTTTGAAATAGCTGTTTGTTTTGATATATAGGAGTCATTCCATCACACTTAGGGAGGAGAATTACAAAAACACATAAAACACACACACAAAAAAAATCACCAGCTGATGCATTTTTTATAAGCTGAAATTGTAAGTCTTAAGAGTGAATCTTAGAGTGCAAACGTTTTAGGAAAGTATAAGTCCTCTTTAGAGTTGGTTTCTGGGTTTCTTCTCTGAGTTTTCGAGCTGTTTTAACACGGATTTGCTGCTGGTTTTGCTACTGTTGTGCTGCTATTTTATACTGCTTTAATTACTGAACTACTGTTTATTCTTGTGCTATCCAGGTATTCCTTTAAGACTCTTAATGTATGTATTTTCAGCAATAGGAACAACTTGAACATGTTGCACCATATAAATGTGTTTGATGTGATGAATAATTAGATAGCAAAAGAGCTCGTGTGTTATTGTTATGTATCAAGCACGTGATAATGTGAATATAGTCCTTCATAATACTTGAATATTTAGTTGCAAGTTTTTGAATGTGATATGTAAGTAGCTTATGGATTTTAAGCATGTTTTCAGGCTATTATGTCCGAGTAACAATGCTAAGTATGCCATGAACGACTTTAGGTGTATAACACATAGCATGAGTTCGTTTTAGTTGCTGAAATTTCACTGCCAACATATGCTTCTAGGAATGTTGTGATTATGTTTTTTTATGAATCTGGCCATTTTGCCAGATTTGCAAAGCGGCTATTTTTGTAAAGGTGCGTTTATATAATTGTGACTATATAGTTAATGGTCATAAATACAAACTAAGTAAAGAAACCAAGATTGTATCAACTTTGGGCCTTTTTGAACCAAAAATAAAAGGTGGTCCATTTACCTTTAAACAACAAAGTTACCCTTTTTCTTCTATATAGCGTTGGGCCAATTAAAATCCATTTTTTGACCCATTTTGATAATAAATTTCAGCAGTCTAAGAGTTTGTTTTTACAAGCTGGCCCATTTTTTTTTTTAACATGAAGTTGGCTCATTTCTTTTAAAACAGATTAAGTTGGTCTAATTTTTATTTGCATAATTTTACCAACTATAAAGCTAGAAATATAATAATAATAATATCAAATTTTTCTACTATTTTTAATTAACACGTTTCCTTTTAATTAATTTAAACGTTAGGCAATTAGTAGGCGCGCTTTAACTCACGGAATCACCAGTGTAGCGTGATATTTTTAACATTCGATAAATTAATTCAATAATCTTATACCATGCCCATTAGTTTTTTAATTAATTTTTTTAAGATCGCGGATTCGCTTGCGTAGCGCGATAGTTGATTTTTATATAATTTTTTTAAAACTAATTTCTTCGAAATGCAGTAATTTTCCCATAAGTAAATAACGTAGTAATTGTCATGACTGCGGATTCGCTTGCGTATCGCCGTTATGACTAAATAATAAATTTTGTCGATCACTCATTCGCTTGCATAGTGTGATTATGACATCTTTTTGTTCAAAAAATATATATATATTTTTTAATAATTAGGAGATAAAGGCGGATAAGTAAAACAGAAAAATAATAAATCACAGTTCGTCCAAAAATTAATTAAAGCCAAGTTTAAGTCAATAAAGCGACCATGTTAGGACCACGGGATTCGGGGAATGCCTTGTATCTTCTCCCCAGTCAACAGAATTCCTGATCCGAACTTTATTTTTGCGGACCGATTAAAGTCAAACCTTCCTTTGACTAGGGATCCAAATAAATGATGACTTGGAACACTAAAAAATCAATTTCAAGTGGCGACTCTGAAATAATTAAATAATCCCTATTCAAATTTTGTCATTTTAATTGGAAAAAACTCTTTGACCCATATCCATATCTTTCGGAGGGATAGAAAAGGGGTGTGACAACTCTGGCGACTCTGCTGGGGACTCAAGAATTCGAGCTTGTACATTGACTTTATTTGGCTTCATTAATTTTTGTATATAACTGTGATCTATTTGGGCTTAATGTACTACTTACCTGCTATTTACCGCATTAATATTAATTTGAACTATGATATAAATTGTATCCTCTCTCGCACCCCTCTGATTTTTCTGATAGGTAGTTATGTTGTGTTTGCCTACCAGAATCACAAAATTTCTGTCTTGAGATAAAGTCAGTTAGCCTACCAGCTTCTGGTGAAGGATTTAATCACATATGTTTAGGCGGGAGAGCCGTTAGCTAGCCAGTGCTGTTCTACTACTGGTGATGTTTGACGCTCCTCGGATCGGGTTGTCCACTCGGGTAAGCCAGGTCTAGATACCATCTCCTTTAGGATTTGAAAACTTAGAAGAACAAAGCAATGAATATCCCTAGTAGGCTACGCTTTATTTGCATCATGTGCATTTGACTTAGCGAAGCTCGGCACAGGGGTCGAGTCCGTATAAGATAGGTATCCTCTTTGAGACCATCATGTTAACTTATGTGCTACTTGCTACATCATTTGGAAGGCTTGCTTGCATTGTTGACCGGCTTTAGGAAATTAGTCGAGCGGAATTATAAAAAGAAGAAAAAATTACTTTAGTATAATAATTTTTTTTTACTTTACTAAGATTTTTTTAGTAGTCCAGCATGAGGTGTAAAGATTAATTTTTTTAAAAATTAAAAAGAGAAAAATACCCGATTTGACCGAACTACGCGGGTTTGATTCTTACCGGATGTGAGATACGTAGGCAAACCTTATCGGTTCTGGCCCTCAATTTTTTTTAAAAAAAAATCCAAAAATATCTTACTTTGGTTCCGCCTTCACAAAAGTCTTTCTTTAAGGCGCAAAATTTTAAGAAAAAAAATTCAAAAAATATTTTCCTTTAATTCTTTCTTTAAAAGCAATTCCTAGGAAAATTCAAAAAAAAAATTAAACTCAAAAAGAAAAATAGTTTCCTTTTCTGAAGTCTTTCATACGGAAAAAAATAAAATAAAAAGAAAAATCCATCAAAATTCAAAATTTAAAATATGAGTTTCCTTTATTTTGATTTTACCAAAAAAAAAAAATCAGAAACAAAAATCCAATAAATATTGTTTTCTTCTTTAAAAGTCTTTCTTTTGTAAATATCAGTCAAAAAATTGAAGTCCAAAAATATTTTCGCTTTTGTTAATAAAAGCCTCAGAAATTTAAAATATTTTTCTTAAAAGTCCCTCTTTTGAAAATTAAGAGGCAACATCCAAAATCCAAACAAAAAAAATATTTTCTTTCTTCTTGAGAAAAAGAAAAAACAAATAAAAAAATTCAACAAAAAATATTTTCTTTTTACTTTTGAAATTCCCAAAGTTCCAATCAAAAGAAAAGAAATGTTTAGAAGTCTTTCTTTCAAAAAATAAAAGAAAAATCTAAATAAAAAATCAAAAAAATATGTTTTTTCTTTCTTCTTTTAAAGCATTCCTCTCGAAAATTTCAAAAAAAAAAGAAAAAAAAATATTTTTCTTTTGTCTTAAAGCTTTTATGGTCAGAGTATTATAAAAAGTAAAAAAAAATAAGAGTTAGCTTATTTATTCCATTATCGATCTTCCCAAACTATGCAAAGATCTGATTCATGCGGGGTCATGATACGTGGGCAATCCCTATCGGATTCGATCATAGCTATAAAATAAAACTGAGTGAAAAAATAAACTGAAAAAAAAGAAGAGAAAAGGAATATTGAGTGAAAAAAAAGAGAAAAAGAAAAGGAGAGAAAAATTGAAAAATAAAAAAAAAGTGAAAAAAAGGAGCAACAAGAAAAAAAAAGTGACAAACAAAAGAGAAAAAGAGAGTGCCAAAAAATAAAAGAGTGGCAAAAACAAGATGAAAAATCAAGAGTGAATAAAGAGAGGCAGAGATAAAAGAAAAGAGGTGCAGATTGAAAAAAAAAGAGGGTTAATTAAGGTCAGGATGAAATATGAAACTGCGGAAACACATGGTAGAAGCGTTTAACTGTTAGGTGCATTGCATTCCAACGTGCGATTTTCTATATGTTAAATGTCTCAAAACTAACAAGGTTGTTTGTGTGAGCAAATTAGCCAGATTTTGTTCAGATGGTTGGTTTTACTGGTATGCGGTAATGAATGCGCAACTTTACCCGTGACCACAACATTATACACAAAACCGAGCTCCACCTCTCAGAAATGCCCATCCTTACCAAGCTCCATATAATCCTCAACCAAATGATTCCCAATACAATCCTCGCCCAAGAGAGCCTTTCAGAAAGAATCAGTTCACCTATATTGGTGAATCATATTCAAACTTGTTCCAAAAGCTAATCAGGCTAAATCTATTGCAACCAGTGGCCCGAACCGGCCGAATCCCGAGTCTCCCTCGCACCGAGCTGATGCTAGATGTGAATACCACTCTGGAGCAGTAGGACACAGTACAGAGGACTGTTAGACCCTTAAAAGGGCAGTTGAAGATTTGATTGAAGCCGAAAGAATTATTTTTCAGGATGAAGAAGCTCTTGATGAGGTGAACAATTTGTTGCCTGCCCACAACAACGGGCCAATAGTCAAAATGATTTGTGAAGATAAGGAATTTGATCCGGCACTGAAGGCCATTACAGCCATTGTCGAGACAGAAGAAAAGCCAAAAAATGGTTGCCAATCATGAAAGTTCCCAATCAGAAGGGAGTCTCGGTAGCCAGTCTTGCTATCCTTTCTGCATCCGGATTATCTCAGGGTGTGATCCGGCTGTTTTACTTTATTATTTTACTTTCCGACGTAAACCCTTCTATCTTAAAAAAAAAAAAAATTAAAAAAAAATCATTGTCCAGGAATGTCTCTTTTCTTAATCTTGTCATTTTTATTTCTTATTCTCTTCTTAGTTCTGTTAAATGCAGATTTTAATAACATGACATACTTGCAAACTTCATGCGCAGATCCTGAAAGCTGTCAGACCTCGAAATAATGAATCAAGATTTAGATCGCAACGAAGGTAAAGTTTAAGGAAATCAAACAAAGAGTTGGAATAACTGAAGGAAAATGGGTTCCCGGATTGGAAAGGTCCATACATTGAAACAAGAGTACAGCCAAAAGAGTACGTTGTACAGGGACACATAGAAGGAAATATCCCTAAAATAACTATCAATGCAAATGCAGTGAAAATGTACTATATTGGATTCTCCATATGGTTCTAATATTCTCTGGTTGGGATGACGAAGGCTTTCATTCTCGCTACCCAAACACTATCAAACCTTTGCAAACCCTTTGAGCCGGCTCTCGTTCTTTGATTACCCTCTTTGGAACCTGAAGATGTTATTGAGAAAATAAAATGAAAAAAAGAAAAAAAAATAAATATATATATATATATATATATATATATATATATATATATATATATATATATATATATATATATATAGAAGGAAGAAAAGACAAAGAAAATGAAATGAAAAAACTATGATGAAAAAGAGAAAGAAAAAGGAAAGGAAAAAGAAAGAGAACAAAACAAAAGAAAATAAAAAAACAAAGTTTTCTGAACTATGTTCGACTTGATTCCGAAAGGATACGTAGGCAGCCTCTCTCTAGGGTTCATTCACACCAAAATAAAAATCCAAATTTCCCTAAAAGTGAAACTGGGGCAGATGTTATAATGGTCTGGCGATGCCTTCGCCCGAAAGGTTCCAAAGTTGTAATTCAACCCAAATTATTTTTACCCCAAAATTTGTTCAAGTCCTTCTGATCAATCGGCAAAGAGGTTCAAAATAGGAGGATAAAGTTATTTGGATCTGATACAACAAAATGAGAGAAAACGAGAGAGTCTTATTAGTGAAAACCCACACGGGCACCGTGAGGCGGCGATAGGCAGAGAAATTAAAATGAGAGAGTCTTGTTAGTGAAAACTCGCAAAGAGCACTATAAGACGATGGTGAGAAGATAAATAAGAGAGGTCCTCTCGTGAAAACTTGCAAAGGGCATCCCTGATCGAAAAGAGGATCCTCTCAACCATCGGCATCGACAAAGTCCTAGCAAGGTCTCGGTTTCAAGGCAAATTTGTGATGAATTTCTGAGAGTCGGACGGTTTCCACAGATCAGGCATCCAGTCCAAAAGGCATGTCATGTTCATGAAGTCCGTATGTACTCCAGATAAGTCCTTCTTTCCTCTCCCCGAAAGGGATACCTCTCATTTAAATTCACTGTCCTGTCCATTATTTATTTTCTTTGATTCCCTTTCGGTATAACTCTATTCCGGAACTGAGACAAGAAGGGATCGCAAGATTGATTCACATGTCTTTTGTTTGACATAAGTTAATGTACAAAAAGTCACCCAACCTGGCATCGAGTCGACCCCGACTAGCCATGGCGTCCGATGCTTCGAAATCAAAACTCTTAGTAGGAGAAAATAAAATTGAAGTGCCTATAAAGGCAATTGAAGTTGAAAAGGTTGAGTCCCACGTGGCTAACCGCCTCGGCAAAAAGTTGAATAAGCCAAGTACCCCAAATGCTCTGAAATTGAAGTTGGGAGAAAGAAGCCAGAAAAGAAAGGGTTACAAAGGCGAAATCAAGTTGGAAGAGGTTAAGTCCCACGCGACTAGACGTTGTAGCAAAGATTGAGGAGCCAAAAGTTCCCCAATGTTCCGAAGAAAAAAAAGAAATAGAAAAGGAAGTCAGAAAGGAAAGGCCTACGAAGGCAAAATAAAGTCGAAAAAGTTGATTTCCACTAACCAACCATCATGGCAAAATCTGGAAAAACCAGAGGTTCTCAGGGCCTGAAATGAATCGGTCGTTAGGGAATAAACAGTTGTAGTTGAGATCTTCATCAAAGAAGCCTGGCCGAGATCGAGTGATCAAAAACATTTAAGGCCTCGAATTGGCCACCACTTTGGAAACTTACAATTTTTCTTTGTTTGAAGTAGGAACAAAGTAGTGCAAAATGGCAATTCCTAAAGGACGAATGACATCAAAGGTAAGTTTCTGCAAAATCTTCACTTTCCTTTATTTCTAGCATAAATTGTTGCAGTGTATACCTTGCATTTTCATAGCTTAACCCAGGTAGAACCTTTTCGCCTAGGGGGATCCAGCTCATAGTTCCGGGTAGAAGTACTCTTCACTCAGGTTGTTTTTCATTAGCTTAACCCAGGTAGAGCATTTTTGCCTAGGGGGATCCAGCTTATTGTTCAGGGTAGAAGTACTCTTCACTCTGGTTGTTTTACATTAGCTTAACCCAGGTAGAACCTTTTCGCCCAGGGGGATCCAGCTTATAGTTTCGGGTAGAAGTACTCTTCGCTCAGGTTGTTTTCCATTAGCTTAACCCAGGTAGAACCTTTTCGCCTAGGGGGATCCAGCTCATAGTTCTAGGTAGAAGTACTCTTCACTCAGGTTATTTTACATTAGCTTAACCCAGGTGGAACCTTTACACCTAGGGGGACCCAGCTCATAGTTCCGGGTAGAAGTACTATTCGCTCAGGTTGTTTTACATTAGCTAAACCCAGGTAGAACCTTTTCGCCTAGGGGGATCCAGCTCATAGTTTCCGGGTAGAAATGCTATTCGCTCAGGTTGTTTTACATTAGCTTAACCCAGGTAGAACCTCTTCGCCTAGGTGGATTTAGCTCATAGTTCCGGGTAGAAGTACTCTTCGCTCAGGTTGTTTTACAGTAGCTAAACCCAGGTAGAACCTCTTCGCCTAGGGGGATCTAGCTCATAGTTCCGGGTAGAAGTACTCTTCGCTCAGGTTGTTTTACGTAGCTTGACTCAGGTAGAACCGTTTCGCCTACGGTGATCCATCTAATAGTTCCGGGTAGAAGTACTCTTCGCTCAGGTTGTTTTACGTAGCTTAACTCAGGTAGAAACTTTTCGCCTAGGGGGATCTAGCTCATAGTTCGGGTAGAAGTACTCTTCGCTCAGGTTGTTTTCCATTAGCTTAACCCAGGTAGAACCTTTTCACCTAGGGGGATCCAGCTCATAGTTCCGGGTAGAAGTACTCTTCACTCAGGTTGTTTTACATTAGCTTAACCCAGGTAGAACCTTTTCACCTAGGGGGACCCAGCTCATAGTTCCGGGTAGAAGTACTCTTCGCTCAAGTTGTTTTACATTAGCTAAACCCAGGTAGAACGTTTTCGCCTATGGGGATCCAGCTCACAGTTTCCGGGTAGAAGTGCTCTTCGCTCAGGTTGTTTTACATTAGCTTAACCCAGGTAGAACCTCTTCGCCTAGGGGGATTCAGCTCATAGTTCCGGGTAGAAGTACTCTTCGCTCAGGTTGTTTTACATTAGCTAAACCCAGGTAGAACCTCTTCGCCTAGGGGGATCCAGCTCATAGTTCCGGGTAGAAGTACTCTTCGCTCAGGTTGTTTTACATTAGCTTAACCCAGGTAGAACTTTTTTTGCCTAGGGGGATCCAGCTCATAGTCCCGAGTAGAAGTAATCTTCGCTCAGTTTGTTCAATACAGTTTAAATCAGTAATACATGGTGCTAACACCCGATTCTATTTCCTTCTAGTAAGAGAAGGTACTAGCCCCTGATTACATTTCCTTTCAGTAGCACGGGGTACCGATCCCTGGTTACACTATCATTCGTTACCAAATTTTATCTCTTTTAGCTAGCTTATACTACTATTTCTATTTGCCTTTTCAATAAATTAGATAATTTACAGATTTCTCTAATAACTCACAAAATTTTCCTAGTGCCAAACTGGGGCAGAAAAATTTTGTTCGTTTTTGTTTGTCTTTAATGGCTTTGTAGGCTTTGCCGTATAGCACAAGTGACGATTAAAGCTTGCAGTTTTAGTTTATCATCAGAAGAAAGAAATCATTCGATCACAAGATAGTCGGGGTTAGCTTTGATAATGTGTCAGTAACCCAGCTTCTCAAGATTCATCTTTTCAAATTCTGATCCAAAAATCAAGTCATCGAGATTGATCCATAATCTTTTCTTCAAAAAAAAAATAAAGATCCAATCTAAGGTCAACACAAGCGAGCAGGTCAAGAATCAAGATTTGACTCCAGAAGACGCATAGATAGGAATTTCGTACTCTTAGTTTGCATACATGTGTGTTGCTATTTTCTTTTTCTTTTGATGTAAGAAACAATAACAGTAAGAGTAACATCAACAGCAGCAACATCAGTCTTAACTTCAGTGTCTGGTAGTCCCAGCTACCAAATTTTCCTAGAACTACACTTACCTTATTCCTTTATAGCTAAGGATATGTAGGCGACCTCAGAAGCAAGGTTCGGTCACCACCTTTTTCAAAATGCTTCCACTAGAGTGAATGTGAGCAAAAATTATCTATGACATTTATTTGTCTTTGCACGAAAACTCTTCATGTTCTCGAGCAAAGAGGGGCAGCTGTAAATGTCTAATTTTTGCCTTGTATATATATATGTGTATGTGTGTGTTCTTATTTGTGTATGTATAGTTTTTTTTACAGTTGAGTAATGGTTTGATAAATTGGGTAGGGATTGGGCTAGTGTAATTTCATTAAAATTGTGCCAAAATTTGAGCCCCAAAGAGCCCAGATCCGGTCCAAAAGGGGGCTGCCAAGAAGACCTTAAAACGACGTAGTTTTGTCTTGAAACTACGTCATTTTGGTTAAGTGACAAGATTCAATCTCATCCACCCATCTTGATTTAATCCAACGGTCCTAGTTTGATCGTCATCCTAGCTATTTAAAGCCTAAAATCCCCAAAAATTTGCCCCATTATTTCCTCTCTCTTCTTTCCCTTTCATCACTCTCTCTTCTTTCTCCCCAAACCAACACCGCCGCGCCGCCGGAAATCGCCCACCGGTGGCGGCCGACCTCCAATCCGCCCCAAAATTTCACCATGTAATCTCCACCACCTCCTCTTTCTATATCTCCAAACCAAATCCTTCAAAAAGCTCTCAAACTCCTTGAATCTTAGATCTAAGAAACTTTTCCGTCACTTTTTTGCCCAAGTTCTTGAAGTTCCGGCCACTACCACCCTACAATACATACATCAACGGATAGAGCTCCTAAAGACCTAGCTATTGATGTCAATTATACCTAAAAAAATCCGGCGATCAAAATCCGGCCAAATTTCGGCGACTTCCCCGAACATCCTTTCTTGGCATACCTCGGCCACTTGAATTGTAAAATGGTAAAATAATATTCTTTTTCATGGCTGATTTTTTTTTTAATTTTCAGATTTTTATTTTTGTTTATTATTTATTATTTTAGCATTAGTTTTTGAAGTTTGAAATGTTAAATTTTCTGTTTTTGCACTTGTTGAAATAGTAAAATAGTTTTGTAATGATAAAAGTAAAGTAGTGAAAAATACTTAAGAGTATATGGTATTTGTTTGTTTGTTTATTTACTACTTCAAGACTTTTTGAGTACAAAACTCAAAAGTCATTTGTTTGGTAAGAAATATAGACTTTTGGATAATTTTTGAACAAAAGTCTATCCTTGAACAGCTTACTGCAGATTTTTGTTTGAAGTACTCTCTTTTTGACAAGATTTGGTGGAGAAAGTCTTGCTTTTTGAATTTAAGAGCAGACTTTGTAGAAAATCTGTCAAAAAGATTTTTTTTTTTGAAATAGCTGTTTGTTTTGATATATAGGGGTCATTCCAAAACACTTAGGAAGGAGAATTATAAAAACACACAAAAACACACCCAAAAAAAAAAATCAACAGCTGAAGCATTTTTTAGTAAGCTGAAATTGTAAGTCTTAAGAGTGAATCTTAGAGTGCAAATGTTTTAGGAAAGTATAAGTCCTCTTTAGAGTTGGTTTTTGGGTTTCTTCTCTGAGTTTTTGAGCTGTTTTAATACGGATTTGCTACTGGTTTTGCTGTTGTTGTGCTGCTATTTTATGCTGCTTTAATTACTGAACTACTGTTTATTCTTATGTTATCCAAGTATTCCTTTAAGACTCGTAATGTATGTATTTTCAGCAATGGGAACAACTTAAACATGCTGCACCATATAAATGTGTTTGATGTGATGAATAATTAGACAGCAAAAGAGATCGTATGTTATTTTTATGTATCAAGCATGTGATAATGTGAATATAGTCCTTCATAATACTTGAATATTTAGTTGCAAGTTTTTGAATGTGATATGTAAGTAGTTTATGGATTTTAAGCATGTTTTCAGGCTATTGTGTCCGAGTAACAATGCTAAGTATGCCATGAACGACTTTAGGTGTATAACACATAGCATGAGTTTGTTTTAGTTGCTGAAATTTCACTGCCAACATAGCTTCTAGGAATGTTGTGATAATGTTTTTTTTATGAATCTGGCCATTTTGCCAGATTTGCAAAGCGGCTATTTTTGTAAAGTGTGTGTTTATACAATTGTGACTATGTAGTTAATGGTCATAAATACAAACTAAGTAAAGAAACCAAGATTGTATCAACTTTGGGCCTTTTTGAACCAAAAAAAAAAGCTGGTCCATTTACCTTTAAACAACAAAGTTACCATTTTTCTTCTATATAGCGTTGGGCCAATTAAAATCCATTTCTTGGCCCATTTTGATCATAAATTTCAGCAGTCCATGAGTTTGTTTTTACAAGCTGGCCCATTTTTTTTTAACATGAAGTTGGCTCATTTCTTTTAAAACAAATTAAGTTGGTCCAATTTTTATTTGCATAATTTTCCCAACTATAAAGCTAGAAAAATAATACCAATAATAATGTCACGACCCAAAATCCACTAAGGGTCGTGGTGGCGCCGGATACCGCTGTCAGGCCAGCCAATTAGATTACCAATTTAAAAATCTTTTCTAAATTCATCAAATTCCAGAAATTTCCTTCCATTTTCACAAATAAAAGGGTTTTTGCTTCCATTCAAATTAACAATAACATTTTAAAGAGTTTTTGCTTCCATTCAAATTAACAATAATATTTTTATCAAACCTTTCGAAAACCATCCCAGAACCCGGTGTCACAAGTGCATGAGCGACTACTGATAATAAAATAAAATAAAACTTATGTCCGTGGACAGGAAATAAATAATCAAAGTACAGAAAGAAACTACACTAGTTGCAGGTCGCCTCGCAATTTGCAGCTCACCTAGTCCCTGAATCGTCCGTGCTGCTGCACCCAGTAAGCCGCTAATATATCATGAACCTGTGCAACAAAAATGTACAGAAGTGTAGTATGAGTACGTAATCAACGTGTACTCAGTGAGTGTCCCACCTAATCCCGAAGGGGTAGAGACGAGATAGCCAACTTTGAATCACTCTAATGGTCCAATGATCATTTATCCTCATTACACATATTAATCTGTAGATTTATTCTTTATAGACATGATTCTAATCAAATAGAGGAAACAAATAAACACGTAGTTCTTTCATGGGAAAATTTCCCAAATNACGACGGCCCGATCCAACAAAAATAAATGTGTACTTGCCGAGGGTCAACGACGCGCCTATAGATGCATCTATTAATCTGCCGAGGCATTCGGCCCGTTCCAAAATAAACACACACAGACAGATAAACAGTCAGAAAATCAACGTGGAGCAAATGTCCAGGAATGCTCAATTCTCTTTATAAATTTTTAGAAAACTAAGCTTAAGACTTCTAGAAAAAAAAATCCAATTATTAATTTAATGTGATCTATTACCCCGCTCGCAAATCCTCCATGCGACATGGTACACATAATATACATGCTCAGATAGCCAATTAGAATTTTATCGAGGAATAATTATCCAATTAAGTAAATTCTCTGTTTAACAATTCAGGAATGATGATTAATCTCTTTTAAATTTGCTTAAATCAAAGGTGGTTTAAACAATTCAAGTCATCAATGAGTCCATAATTTATTCAAGTATAGCATGCTTTCTGGGTCCTAATCTACCCAGACTATAGCATAATAGTAGCTACGCACGGACTCTCGTCACCTCGTGCGTACATAGCCCCCACAATTAGGAGCACTTAATCATTCACTTCACCTATGGGGTAATTTCCCCCTCACAGAATTAGAAAGGAGACTCACCTCGCTCCGAAGACTCGAAATCGGCATTCTACATCCTTTCGAAGGCTTGAACCAACGCACAATGCACCCAAACTAGCCAATTTAACGATAACTAATGAGAATATACTCAATTACTTATTAACAATTCAGATTATACGAATTTCCAACTTTGCTTAGTGAAATGACCAAAATACCCTCGGGACCATGCGCCCGGAATTTCAAATTTTCTCGAAGATAAAGGTTACTCATGACCTTAGGAACTCAAATATATGAATTTTCTCCCAATTCCATACTCAAAATCGTGGCTAAAATCCAAGTTTATAATTTTTCTAGGTTTTTCCACCAAAACCCAATATTTACACTAATT
>MU724921.1:13055-35650 GCA_026770625.1 Nicotiana glauca
AGGCACTAGTTGCCTTAATTATTTGTGATAGCTACATGCTATGGGTGCGCATATGCGTGGGGTTTGAACCCATGTGCGAGCACCGAGGTATTTATCCAAGTTCGGAGTAGTACTTAGGCTATGATATGCCTAGAGTTTACTGTTAAGCTTTAAGCTATAATATTTCTCATATTTGTATCATTGTTGTGAAATATTTGAGCCATGTTTGAGGTTACGAAGAGGCTAATTTCCTGAATAAACTTGGTAATTACTATTCCTGTGATAGATTATCAATTTGAGCTATGATAGCACACATTGCATATGCCTACACTTTAGCATGTAATTATACCAGTCTAGGAGCGTGAAATCTTATATTTATCCATCATATATATGTGTTCTTGTATACTTGCTTCCATATGATACGATTTGGACTGGATGTTTGTGACCACACCGGGAGGATTGTTTTGATATGCATGTGACCACGTCGGGCGGATTGTTTTGTTATGCATGTGATCACACCGGGTGAATTCTATTGTTATGCTTGTGACCATGCCGGATGGATTGTGATATTAGAACTGATCTTTCTGTGCGGATTGATATTATTAGCAAATGAGTTGTCCGTGAGAATCTAGATATTGATATTATAGCACGTGAGTTATCCGTGCAATACGTAAGTTATTCATGTGATTGATATTATTCGTATGTGAGTTGTCCGTGCAGCACGTGAGTTATTCATTCGATTGATATTATTAGTAAGTGAGTTGTCCGTGCAGCGTGTGAATACGGATCCATAACTCTAAGGTCACCCTCTCATGTTTCGCTCTTGATTGTGTACATGCGGATTGAAGGGTTATTGGTCGATTCGAGCTCTGGGAGAGCTGGTTACCGTTATTGGATCGGGTTGTGTGCCACAACGAACTAATATTTGGTTATTGCATTACGTGTTTACTTGCAATTTCCTTGATGGTTTACCTGGTTTACTTGCATATCTTCCTTATATGCTGGATTGTAGACTGAGGAGAACACTTTAAACTAAATAATTGTGAGCATCAAAGTGGTTTTGCCTGAGTTTTCCTGATTTGGTATTATATCTGTTCTATATTTGTTGAAATTATGAACTGCACAGGTATTAGTGAGTATCATCTATACTTCCTGCTTTCTTTATCTCACCGAGGTTAGTTAGGATACTTATTGAGTACATGGGGTCGGTTATACTCATGCTACACTTCTGTACCTTGCGTGCAGATCCTTGTGTTGATGCTGCTGTGAATAGCGAGGGTTGACATTGAAGATGTACGTTCATTCTAGTTATGGATATCACTTATCTTTAGTAGCTTTAGATTCATATTTTGTTCACTTATATTTCAACCAAATCATGTATTTATTTCTATTCAGTTTTGTAAAAAACTAAATCTTAGTGGATCATGACTTGTACTACCAGTCCTTGGAAATTCTTTTGTATAAAATTTAGATATATTATCATTATTGTTCTCAGTAAATCTCAATTGAATTGGATTATTGTTAATTTGGCTTACCTAGCGGGTTGGGTTAGGTTCCATAACTACTAGCTAGATTTTGGGTTGTGACAAGTTGGTATTAGAGCCCTAGGTTCATAGGTTCTATGAGTCATGATCAAGTGGTTAGTAGATTCTTGCGGATTGGTATGAGGACGTCCATAACTATCTTCAAGAGTCTACAAGGCATTTAGGATAAACTTCCCATCTTTCTTTCTTTATCGTGCGGCATTGATTCAGTTTGAAGTGTATCGCTCGAATTCCTGCCACTCATATGTATGCGTATGTGAGTGCTCGGTATCAGTTGTGCATCGATGGCTTGTGATTCTATGAATGAGGTGCGATCACTTTCTTTCGTGTGGTGATGATAGGCCGGTCTGGAGGACTTGAGGTCGGGTTTTACTATAGCTAGAGCACGATGATTTCAATTATGTGAGCATGTGCTCTTGGACTTATATGTCTGGTACTATCACTGCAAGTGGGATTTATGGCTGGATGGCTATATGATGAGTATGATGTAACTGCTGGATGTGTGCAGATGGTTTGAATGTGACGGAAAAAAATTCTTGAGATGTAAAAATGGCTATTGGGTGCATGATTTTTGTCTTCATTTGACGTATAGTCTCGAGTTATGAGTGTGTTGAAGGATATTTCATGTTGTTTCATTGTGGAATGAATATTATTCTCATGTCTTGTTGGTGAGTTCAGACTGAGGAAGATTAAGTAATTGCGTAGTAATTGTGGATGCAAAGGGTATAGAAAGATGCCAATTTAGGACTAAGCAGGTGGGTATCTCCTGCGAGATGGTCTATGGAGGTATGATCCTTATGATGTTGTGTGGAGGCTTTCTTTTCTATCAATGGGATATATGTGTTGTTATTTGAGTTTAGATTGGTTGAGAAAGTTGACTTGACTTTCATGAGGATGAATGCGAGCTTAGCAGATGACTTGACTTTCACAAGGATGAATTCAAGATCTGCGGGCACCATAGCAGCTACCTCAAAGTCTCCGAGCAGGTACTAGTACCAATCTAGCAATCACCGCATCCAGATGTACCTAGATCTGCATAGAAAGTGGAGATTATAGTATGAGCACAACTGACCCAATGTACTCAATAAGTAACCGGACTAACCTTGAGCATAAAGAAATGACAAGCTCAGAATGATATAGTCATAACCAATATAATTACAACACATGTAAGATAATGACAATGACAGTAAATAACTCAGAAAGACTTCCATATTCAGCTCATTCATGATACGAAAATTTAGACATGCTTCCAATTTCACAATTTAAATACCAACACAGATAAAAACATGTCAAGTACAGCTAGCCTGAGGAATAATATATCTTTATGCCTACATGTCAAATGTAAGGCTGCACCATGATATTCCCAAGTATTCACACTCTTAAAGTAATCAATATGTCTATCTCAATGCACACTCGTCACATACACAATCACTCAGTACTGTACGGGTACCTGGTGTCAATGCCTCTTACTAAACATGTGTATATATATTTGAGCCTACGCTTACTACTAGTGTGTTAGACTCCGAGGGGAAAATCCTTCTCAAGCGCTAATATAATGCCTATAAGGCCTACTGTGGCATGCAGCCCAATCCACCATAAATGAATAAGTCAATAAGGCTTGTTGCGATATGTAGCCCGATCCACAATAACACTCACAACATGGCACTCAAGCCCACCTCAGTCATCCATCTCTCAAGTCTCAAGGGCTCACAATCTCGTACTACTGGCCCCAAATAATAACAACATGCGATATAACAGTAAATGATAATAGAGACTGAGATATGATATGTAAATGAAGGATCATGACCAAGCACATAATTGCAAGTAAAGAAGATAACCCAAAACAGTAGAAATAACTTACTAGGACTCAATAGAATAAGCACATAGCCTAAACATGATTTCTAACATGAATTACAGTTCAATTGCTCTAACAAGCAAGGATTTCACGGATGGAAACAAGACTTGACAACAATACAGTCCAAAAGAACCGACCGGATCATGATTACCACGGTGCACGCCCGTCACCTAGAATGTGCATCACCCCAAAACAATACAAGCTATAGGAATCGATTCTAGTCACAAATAACTTAATGTCATCAATACAAGCTATAGGAATCGATTCCATATGATAAAGCTAAGATCTTTAACAAAAATCAAAAAGTCAATCCAAAAACTCAACCCCAGGCCCGCGCCTCAGAACCTGACAAAATTAATAAAATCTGAATACCCATTCAATTACGAGTCCAACCATACCAAAATCATCTTATTCCGACCACAAATCGACCCTCAAATCCCCAAATCATACTCTCCAATATAGACAAAAAATCCCCCAAATTCCACCTCAAACAAATATAGTCTAGGTGTAAAAATCAATGGGTATTCAATATTTATGGACAAAAGAGATCAAAAGCTCCTTACCTCCTAAATTATAGCAAAATTTCTCTCAAACATTGCCCCTAGCC
Source organism: Nicotiana glauca (assembly GCA_026770625.1). NCBI lineage: Eukaryota > Viridiplantae > Streptophyta > Magnoliopsida > Solanales > Solanaceae > Nicotiana > Nicotiana glauca. The sequence continues at coordinate 17,041 of MU724921.1, forward strand.
GAGCTCCACAAGTCCAGAAATGAGAAAGACGCCAAACACTTCGACATTTATGTTCTGTCCATGAAAACCGCACTTGCGGTCCAATACCTCGCTTTTTTGGAACCGCTTCTGCGGTCATACGTACGTATCTACAGAAAAAACTTAACTCCCGACCAGCCACATCTGCGGCCAAATTCACGCACCTGTGAGACCGATTCTGCAATCTCTCACCAGTCCAAGTCCATCCACACCAGCGGATAGCCTTATGCATCTGTGACAAAGGCCAAGACATCTCACTCCGCGCCTGTAGTCCTCTTATTGCAGAAGCGCTTTCGCTTCTACGAATAAACTCACCCATATGTGGTCCTCATAGACTCCACTTCATTTTGCACCTGCGACCATGATGTTGCACCTACAGTACCATCAGTGGCCAATCCCACCACAGGTGCGAATGCATCAGATGCCTAAAATCTCAGCACTTCTCCAAAGTGAAACCATGCTCTGCCAACCATCCGAATCACAACCGAAGCTCCCGGGACCCCAATCAAACATACCAACAGGTCCTAAAATGTGATACAAACTTAGTCGAAGTGTCAAATTACATCAAACAACATCAAAAACACGAATCACACCCCAGTTAAAGCTTAACAAAACTAATGAATTTTCAACTTCTAAAACCAATCTAAAACCTATCAAACTAACTCTAATTAACCTCAAATTTTTCACACAAGTCATAAATGACACAACGAGCATACTACAACTCTCGGAACCAAAGCCCGGTATCAACAAAGTCAACTCTCGATCAAACCTCTCAACCTCCCAAACCTTTAACATTCCAACTTTCGCCAATTCAAGCTAAAACTACCTACGGGCCTCCGAATCCAATTACGGACATATGATGAAGTCCAAAATCACCATACGAAGCTATCAGAACCATCAAAAATCTATTTCGGAGTTGTCTATAAAAAGTCAAACTACTGTTAACTCTTTCAACTTAAGCTTATAACCTTGGGACCATGTGTCCCAATCCACTCTGAAACATCCCGGAACCAAACCAACCACCCCGGCAAGTCACATAATCACAAATGAACATAGAATAAGTGATAAATGGGGGAACATGGCTACAATATGTAAAATTAATGATCGGGTCATTATATTTGGGCATCTTCAACACCAAATAACACACAAAAGTGGTTAAAACATAGGTAAAGTAACATTAAAACATATAGAAATATGCCCAACATCACCACCGCACACTTAAACTTTTGTTCGTCCTCGCGCAAGGAAAAATCAACCTATAGTAGATCGAACAAAATTTCCTAATACTAACACTAATTCCAAGAATAAAATAAAAATCTTTTTATATTTTTTCATGGACCATGATCGCTCGAGAGAATTGTCTAGGTAGTCCGTTATCAGGAAATGTCCACTATTTTCTATATTTTCTTTTCTTTTCTTTTTACATAAGTTGAAACTATCAAGTATTATAAAACTGCCCATTACAAATAGACAATACCAGAGACTTAGAGTTACTACTCATATACTAAATTGCTAACTATTATAAGCCATTAATTCGGTGAAATATTACAATCCCAAAAATATCAAAAACAACATATATAGTAATAGTTAAGTATACTTATCCACAAAAAAATAAATAATACACACCCCAAACTTAGAATCATGAATTGTCCCCAATGCACATAAATAAAGTAGAGTGGGCTGATAAGAAACTCCCTCAAGTTGATGCGGAAGGCTCTTATGTGGCATGTGGAGGAGCATCATAAGCAATTTTCTGGGAAGTCAAGCCTGCACTAATGGAAACATCCGTGGTAGAAGTAGTAGCAACAATCGAATGAGTGTTAAAAGCATCCACGACATCTACCATGGCCTTCTCTGGCATAACAATAACACTCTCACGACTGTGGGGCCTGGTCATAGCCTTATCAACTCCAAGTGAAGTTATATCTGTAGAATGTGGCACATTGGTCTCAGTGGGAATGGTGGACATAGACCCTGGGACCATATGAGGAGCAGAAATAGATGGTCTAGTAGTGGATGGTGCAACCAACTATGAAATATCTATATTTTTACGTTGGACAAAAGAACGACAGAAGTGATAACTCCCTCATCATCATATCTTGATCAGTCTGGACTTGGCTCAGATCTGCACTACTTTGACTCAAATCAGCTCATTTAGAAGTTCTCCGATTGTTTGGCTCCTGGACATAATATCATATGGTTCTGGAGCTTTAGCCTTAATATCATCATTATCCTTGTCCCATAGTATACCTATCTCTGTCAAGTAAGCCGATATGTTATTTGCATAGAACAACCTCCACTTGTAGTTTATCTTGGTGCTAATGCATTTGGTCATGCATGATGGCGCCTAAGTTGACTGGGATCCTCCCCTCCACCCCTCCACCCCTCCACCCCTCCCCCCCTCCGCTCCCTTCCCCCCATGAAGCATATAACACTAATGCTCGGTATTGACGGACATGAGTTTTGTGTTGGCATGGCATCAGGCGATTACATATAAACTTTGTGTGCTCATGAAATCCTTGGCCAAAGAATGGTAATCAACACTTCCATGCTTCCATTTTGCAACTTTCCTAGTAGGACATAGGACAAACTAAATATGTGAATGAGCAGGCTATTTGCATATAGATTCATACCTGTCCGTTGGCGTGTGTGGCACCCCTAAGAACCTATTTAGAGTCTAAATTGAGACATCGATATTCAACCCTCGTACTCTCACAATGATATCCCGCGAATGACGCCAATTGGGATAGAGCTTTCTAACAATAGTGAGGTTGGCTTTGTCGTAGCCCTCCGAGATAGATCCCCCATTGTTGAATCTTTCAGAGTGATTTCAGAAGGTCTGGGTAATTTTTCTTGAGTGTTCCAATGTTGATTGGTTTTTCTGGAATGTATTTCTTGGAATTCAGGATTTTCTCATAAGCCCAGAATACCTTTTTACTCACGAAATTCTCCCCCCAAGCAACTCGGTCAACTAGTTCACCATCATCTTCATCGGTCTATTCGCCTTGGCAGGATATTGTAACACACTCTTATGGGATTGGACTATTCGCCTCGACAGAATATTATATAACACTCTTACGGGATCGAGTTGTTCGCCTCGATAGGATATTTTAAAACACTCTTATAGGATTGGGTCATTTGCCTCAACATGATATTATAACACACTCTTATGGGATCGAGTAGTTTGCCTTGGAAGTTTTACGAAATGATAGTGTTGGATCGGATCGTTCGCCTCAGCAGTTTTATGAAATACTATTATGGGATCGAGCTGCTCGCCTTTACAGAATCATGCAAAATACTTGATAATCAGTCCATGTACTTTAGTTTTCCTAACTTGAGCTATGACCGATTATTTGGTGTTGACCATTACGTCTTCCATTTGAGAGGTATTTGGTATTTAAGGACATTATGTTCACTGTTCAGTTGTAGACCGTGTTATTTGCCTATATCTGTACTCATTGTTTACTTAACATGTTTCATAATTGTGTACTTACTCCCTCCATTTTAAATTAAATGAGGTAGTTTTACTCGGTACGGAGTTTAAGGAAAAAAAAGAAAAACTTTTGAAATTTGTGGTCTTAAAAGCTTAAGGGGTAAAGCTTTGTGGGGCCATGACTTTTGTATAGTTATAAAAGCTTCTCATTAAGGGTAAAATGGGTAAAATGAGGAGTTTAAAGTTGAATTATTTCCAAATTTAGAAATGTGTTATTTATTTTGGAACAGACTAAAAACAAAAGTACCTCATTTAATATGAAACGGAGGGAGTATTTATATTTGATTTACTGGACCACTAGCAAGTGTCAATGCCGACCCCTCGTCACTACCTTTGGAGTTAGGCTAGATACTTACTGGGTATGCAGTGATTTACAATCTCATGTTGCACTTATGCACTAAATGTGTAGGATGTAACAGATTCATTCGGTGGTCATTTGGGCGTATAGGCGCAGTTGCTGAGGGACTTTATGGTGAGATACATTGTATGCTATGATTCACAACTCATGTAGTTTCAATCATAATTATTTACTTTATCCAGTCTATTTTGCTTAGCACTGAAACACTTTTATTATTATTATTTCTTCATTTTTAATTTTCCATGATTTTAATGCGCTAAATTCTCTATCTGATAAATGCTCATGATTTTGAAAATGATAAAAGGTATAATTAAGTTGGTAGTTCATCGTTTGCTCTCCTAACGGAAAAGTTAGGCGCCATCACGACCTATATTTAGATTTGGGTCGTGACAACATAGTATCAGAGTTCTAGGTTCACTTGGTTTTCACGAGTCATGAGTAAGTCTAGTAGAGTCATGTGGATTGGTACGGATATGTCTATACTTATCTTCGAGAGGCTATCGGGCTGTTAGGAGCACTTCCCTTCTTGATTCCTAGTCATGCAATTTGATTCCATTGAAGTTTATGCCTTCATTTCCTTCATACTTATTCTTATACGATGTTAAGTGCTTGTTATCAATTGGGCATCGAGGAGTTGTAATGGTACTGCAAACGTGGTGCATGATATTTCTCCCTGTGTATTCGAGTGGGCTATTATCGTCGCCTTATGGAGGGGTGTTCTACCATTTCAGCCTACTGTTGGTGTTGCCTATGGTCGAGATTTGATATATTCTGAATTTGGTGGAATTTTCTTTTACATTGTGGTGTCGTCGTCTTTGATTGAGCGCATTGAGGCACATCGGCATGTGGGTCTTCATTTGTTTACCTTTAGGCACGGTGTTGTGAGATGGAACCTAGGAGGAACCTATCAGAGATGGTTGTGTGTAGCGATTGCAGGATCTAATCGGCGTTTCTAGTGTTGATGGTTCGAGAGAGATGATCCCTGTGGTGATTTCTATGCTTAAGAATTTTGAATGTGATTAGAAGGGCTTGGCTAGAATGTAGGAAAATATGAGTATTCGATCATTGTTTGGATGCAATACGACTTCGAGTTTCAAACATATTGTGGATCTTTATGTGATGTTAATGAATGAATGGATTCTTACGGCTGGTAGATTAATGTGGACCCAGGGAGATTAATTGATTTCATGATGGATGTAACTATAGTAATGACGTTAGAAGAGGTCGCTATGAGGTTACACAGGTGGGCTATCTCCTGTGAGCAGGTTAGCAGTTGTGTGGTTTCGATGAGGTTCCTACGAAGAGTTCTACTTTCTACCCAGTGGGAGGCATATACTGCGATGTGAGCTTGGATTGCTTAAAGAAGATGGTACAACTGCTACGGGGTTGAATGTGCAATTGTGGCTGATAATTCAACATGTTTTATGAAAAGTTTAACAAGATATTACGAGAAATTTGGCGGGATAACGGTGTGAGATCATGGTAATTGAGAAAGAGGAGTCATTGTGGGTTATAGATTTATATAATTGTTGCATAAACCTATGTGGGTCAACCCATCATCTACGATTGGGTCATGTGGTTGTGTGCCGATGTAGTATTGAGTTATCGGTGTATTGGTGGATTGGTTATGACCAAGAAAAGAAAACATCAAGGGTATCTTGGGAAAGAAATTTGTTATATATGTGCAACATTTCACCTTGTTTATTTATGTGCAGATGTTGGGGATGTCTCAGAATTTATGCTTCTTGTGGGTGTGATGTGCAAGGAAAAGAATTCGTCCAGTTGTTTCTTTGGAAGTGTTCATATGCTAGCTAATGCTTAGTTATATATTTGGGGCTAGGTCAGAGTGGGTAACTCTCGGTAATGGTTCTAGTGGGTTCAAGAATTAAAGTTTGGTATCTAAGGATTGTGGGTTCGTTATGTGGATAAAGACCAGAATTTAGCAGTAGAGTGTGAAGAATACCTAGGGAATTACTATGTTATCATTGGATCTGCGGTGCAGTGGTGGAGAAATAGGAGAAACAACTTCATATTCGCGGGAGGTCTTTTAGACCGGGTGTATCAGTTGGAAACACTTTTGAGTTCATGGGGAGTGTATAAGATGGTTGATGGATATTGAAACGATGTGGTCTCGTTATTCAAGTCACTCGGGATAAGTGTTGTTTAGGGTCCGTTATGCGTTTGAATAATACGATTATTTCAAAGTCAAGTCAAGAGTAAATTGGAAGAAGTTAAGTTAGTTAGTAGTGGTTTGAATCAGCATGGTTGTGGGAATGATCAGTTCCTTCGGTGTGCTAAGGTTGTACAGGTGATTCGTGGATGCATGTGCGGGCTTGACAACTACCTTGAATTGATCGATTTGGAGGTATTTGATTTTGATGGCTTGGTTATTTGTAAATTGATCCAGGAAGAGTTATGGCGGTTTAGACCATGACTTGAGTACTGTGTTTTTTGTGGTTATAGGAAGTTGGTTGGGTGTTGCGATTTATCCTCTAAAATGAGTTAAGTTAAAGGCTTGTAGCCGATGAAATGTTTATTTTACTGGTGGTTCACGAGTTATAATGAGATTCTTGTACTCTCGCGTAGCGGCATGATAGGTGCAGTGAGCGGGATGGAAGTTGGAAGTTTGCGGTTCGGTTTTGATAGGAATGTTACGAGCTTGGAGGAGCAGGGGAAAGAATAAAGATATTTAAAGTAAGCTAGCATTATCTTAATGTCTCCTGAGGACGATGTTCCTTAGAAGTGGCATTCTGCATTGGTTTGTAAATTCTTCATTGTCATTACAGAAATAGCATGTTCGATGTCCATTGAATTTCAGATTTTGCCACCTGGCATGAAAGGTTGTGAGAGTATATCCCATAGGAAGATCGGATAAGTGTGACGTATTAGTCATTTGATTGTTAGAGACTGAAATCGCGTATGGATGTTCTGGTACTGTCGCCGATATCAGAGTTTATACTTGAGAGGCTTTATGTTCCTTTGGTTGTGGACTGTGCGAGTTTGTCCCAGATTGGATGGATGCTCGAATATGTCATAAATAGGGTCATTGTGGATCCTTGAAAAGTTATTGGCCATGTATGGGATGATCGGCACTGGATTGAGGTCTGTTGGTAGATCTAATGTGAATATATGCTCTACATCAGGTCGGATGTGTTCATTCAACATGACATTGCTTATGGAGGAGTCTTTGGGTGTTGGATGTTATTCATGTCTTCAGCTATTCTATGTAATACTCTATTATGCCATGTGGGTTGTGAGGCGTCTTGATTATTCGCACATGTGTTGCGTTCTCGTGCATCTTGTGGTATTATATGAGCATTATGGCTCTTGAGATACAGGTCATTTATTGCACCTTAGTCATTCTTGGACTTTTTTGTAGCGTGTGGCGCTATCAATTTCCCAGGGTTATATTTATGAACTTGGCGTGCATGTGGTCGATATTCGGGCATTTCGTGGGCATGTGTGTTATGGCTTGATGGTTATTTCCCTGTTGATTGTCAAGTGTGTATCGGGCGGCACGCTGCCACGGGCATGATGTTAAGATCGGGTTTCACGCCACAACAGCGAGAGGTTGAGTACGGTTCCTTGTACTTGTTTTATTTAGTGTGTGTTATGTGTTATCTCTTAGATAGGTTCATATCATCCGTTCGGCCGTTTTATTCGTCACGCAGGCTGGATATTTCTTTGCTAGACTTCATTTTTTCTTATGGGTCATATTTGGGTTGCACCTTATTAACACATTCATGGCATCGTATGAGATTTTAGACGGTCTTTGAGGTGCCTTATTGGCGGAGTAGCTTGTACTGGGTGACACGAGGTTATTGGACCTGAGATAAGTGCGATCGGATTTATGTAACGTATATTAAAGAGAAAATATCATTATTAAGTTTTGAATAAGGTAATGGTTCTTGTCAATAAGAGAGACTCCATGATTTATTTATTTGGTAGGTGGTTATGAGCTTCTACAGTCGCTTTCATCATTGCAGCATCGCGAGGCTTGGACCAGGGCTTATGCGCATTATGAGGTATGCTACAGGCATCAAGTTAGTGAATCTGTATCTTCTACGGTTGGAGGATGTTATTATGGGCCTACGAATTATATGGTGCATTGTGTGGTTTTCTGCATGGGTGCATGATCATATTTGGTACATTGGGTTGAGATTGTTACGGTGTTCGTATGTTGGAATCAGGTCTCGTGGAGAATTCTGATGTTAGAATTTGGTTCTAAGGCTTGTTAGCTAAGATAAAAGGGAGGATCTTCAATGTGGCTCGAGCTAATATGCTCACGTCGGTTGTGGTGGCACGAGTAGGTACACGTGGTTCTAAATAGTGATTTTGGGCAACTGTGGAATAGTTCTGGCACATTCGAGGAAGAACGTATGTTTAAGTGGGGGAGAATATAATGACCCGACCGGCCGTTTTGAGATCTAGCACATCGTTCAACGTTTTGAGGCCTTGAATAGCTTCGTTTCATGTATTATGACTTGTACATATAGTCGAATTTGAATTTCGGGAAGTTCGGAGTTGATTTGAAAGGAAAATTCTCAATTCGGAAGTTTTAAGTTGAAAGAATTGACCAAGGTTTGACTTTTAAGTAAACGATCTCGCAATCGGGATTTAAAGATTTCAATAGGTTCATATGATAATTTTAGATTTGGCCGTATGTTTAGATCAAGTATAGGATGGTCCGGGAGCATTTCGACGTTGGTTGTGGAAAGCTGGAATTTTGAAGGTTTACAATTTCCTAAGTTCGAGTTGAAGTAGACTTTGGTGTTATTGATGTCCGTTTGAGATTCTAAGCCTTGGAATAGGTTCGTATTGTGATTTGTGACTTGTATGCAAAATTTAGCGCCATTCCGAAATGTTTATGTGATTCAGACGTGTTCGACGAAGGATGAAGGTTTGAAAGTTAGAGAGCTTAAGAAATTGAGTTTGATCGTTAATTCATGGTTTTGATGTTGTAATTTGTGTTTCGAGGCCTTCGGACAAGTTTACATAGGGTATATAAACTTGTTAAAATGATTGAACGGGGTTCCTCGAACCTCAGATGAGTTTTGCAGTGGTTTCGGACCACTTTAAGCCTTTTGGAACTGCTGATAGCTGGTGTCGGAGTTGCGCTATGCGCTGGTGGAGGTCTGGGCCGAGATCGCGAAGAGTAAAGTGCAATCCAAGCCTTATGAATCGCGATCAGGGAAGGAAGGGTCGTGAATGCTTAGAAAAAATTTCTGTTGACAGTGGTCTGACTTGGGGAGCTTTTATCTTGCAATGTAAGAAGATGATGCTGTAGAAATATTTTTAAAATCCAGTTTCATACTTTTATTGGATTGATCAAGTAGCTAGAGAAAATTTAATATTATGTTATATCGTACTAGATATGTTTACAAAATATATGTTGTATGAAAACTCCTAAAATTATGACCAGAGTAATGAAGTAACAATATCTACGGGACGGATAATTTTATGTTTTGTCTCAATAAATTAATTTATGCGTTTATCGTTCTGTCTATTTTGATTAAGAAAATATGAAAAATAAAATAAAAGAGAGAAGGGTTTGGTAATTCAAAACTAAAGCTGCTTCTTGTGCAGCAACCCGAGCTTGAAGCTTCAAATTTCTCAAACAAGTTGTATACTGTTAAACAATTTCTGCAGCTTCATATCTTCCCCTGCCGTGTCCTAACCCAGGGACGGATTTAACCAAGCTAACTCAAGCTAAACACGTAGCCACATCGGCCTGCCAACGAACTCAATACCAAAAAGCCTGAAGCTGCTCCTTCCACTACTATAACTCCTACCAGAGCCGTACGATACGGTGCCCGATATATATATATATATATATATACACACACACACACACTATACTAAAAGTATGAACACCCCGTTGAAAAGCTAAAAGACTAAAATAACCCTTTAATATTGATGGACGCTTATACCCTTTTATTTTAACACTAAACTTTCTCTTGCAAACGGACTGTTATAATTTTTAAGCAATAAATTTTCTATCGTAAATAATTTTTTCCGTTACCAAACGTACATGAACAATTGAACTAGTGGAGCTACAGTTAAGAATACAATATGAGCCAAATTCATCTTTAATGCATAGTGTATTTCAATGGTCATTCTTTATTGATGTACTTAATGGCGGACAAGAATTATGTAAAAAACGGAAGCATTAAAATTAGATTAATATTAATAAATTAGGGAGTGCCACTTCTGATTCTTGAACTACTGTCACGGAGTATACGTTTTAACTATAACTATATTTCTCTTCACATTCTCCCATTTTGTAATGTAATTAAAAATTAAATAAACTTATACTCGGTTCTTATTCTTCCATATTGTAGTGTAATTCAAAAAAGAATAAATTTTTACTTTATTCTTGAACTAATTCTTTACCTAAAATAAATAGCTATGGATAGGGAGAGTCAATGATGTTGGAAGCTCCCCAGTCCTCACTGATTAAGAAGAAGAGTATATTCGGGACTTGTCAGCAAGAGAAAGACGATCCAGTTAAGGTACTTGGATCCGTTTAAAACATTCCTAACGTTTATATCTGCAAAATATTATGTTGTTGCTACAAATATTCTTTTTCTATTTTATTGTTTAAAGACAAAAAAACGACAAAATATTTTAGCTAATAGTACATCTGTATTATTTCTTATTCCACTTATTATAAATTAATTTCATGAGTATGGCTTAGTTTTTTTTATATCAAAGCTACTTTAATTTCAATCATGCATCCTGCTCCAATTTGTAAATTTCATTGATGGTTAACAATATTTTTTTATCAACACTGTAATTTTGCTATATCAAATACTTCGTTACATGCTTACTTTGATGAATCAAGTGCTGATATGAAATATATATATTAGACCAAATAAAACTTTTAATCCAGGCAACAACCAATTGACACCAACTCTCTTTTCAATTAGGGCATGGATTTAGGTATAGTTTTACAAATCCTTGGCTATCCTTTATTAGGTTCTTCAAACGTAGGGTAGTAAAAATTTAAGAAGTAATTGCAATAACTAGAAAAACGTGATGAACCATATGATATTCACTGATAAGCAAGCATATACTTAGCTTATAAGCAAGCACAAAATAGAGTTTGATATTATGTGCAGACGAACATGGTCGAAAAAGTTCTTATTAAGTCTTAAAAGACCTCCAGATATAATAAATGTCAAAAAACTCTTTAAAAGTTAAGATTGTCCCTCCAATACTGATGTAATAAAAAATGTAAATCTTTCACAATGAAGAAATCATCATGACAAGAAAATTACTATGATTCATCAGTTTGAATTTATCTTTTTCCTTCAAATATCATGTAATTCATTGTAAACATATTTTAATATCATTTATATCATTTTAAAACTAATTAGTATGGGATACACATGCATCGCACGTGTTCAAAACTAGTATTCATAATTAATATTAAGATATGAATCATCATATGTTCTCACATTACCACATTTACGTTAAAGTAGGTAGTGCACCCATGGTTTCATAATCTTAATTTCACCTCGGTTCTAACCCATCAACTTTTTTCAAAAATAATATTTTGCCCCGCCAGCTGGCCCGCACTATTTAGATCTTCCCCTGCCCCGCCCCGCCTCGCCCTGCCTCAATTGCTATCCCTAAATATTTTATGGTGAGCAGTTGGTTATATTTGAGCTTTCGAAGATATCAATGACAGTTGAAATCATTCTATGGCTTGTTCAAGTTATGTAGCTCAATTAAGTAAAGTTATTTGATAATTTTAAAGCTTCGACTTCCTATTCCAGCTCGTTTTCCCATTGCACAATCTTACTTCGTGGAGGTATTCTCATATTCGAATTCGGTTGCAATAAAACGTATACCAATATTAATGATATACCTTTTATTAATTTTGAGAATATGATTGTCGTGTTTGTTGTTTGCAACACGAAGTGATTACTAGAAAATTATGTAACACAGCAGAATTTTGTACAAACGTTCTAGTCTGGACTCTTATTTCTGGAACTCGAAAAATCAGTTTTTTCTTTTTGTTGGATATTTAATTTGGTTTTGGATCGATGAGAGATGAACGCTACTCTTCTCTGCAATTTTGAGAATCTGTTCTCCACAAAAGAACACAGAATAAGGCCTTTAGTTCGTGAAAACTAACTTCGTTTCCAAGAGAATTGAAGTTCGATTTGGAGCAATTCCTTTGTTGGTGAGTCCAACAATTTTCCGCTGCTTGTATACTTCTCGCTGAGAAACCAGTATAAGTCATGCAGTAAGAGTTCTTAAAGTTATAAACAATTCTCTAACCAAATGCTCGTACCCTAAAAATAACATTGTTTTACTTAAGTTGTACGGCTGCTCGAGAAATATATATCACTGCTGATGGTAGTCGAAACAGGAACAACTTTAATTTGTAGTTATTTCCAATGCTTCTACAGCATTAAGCTGTAGGTGACCTAGGATGCTCAATGTCGCAAATGATGGCGAACTATATAGAAGCAACCGAATAAACTCGAAGTAAAAGAAGAAGAATAGGAAGGAGGAAACTCAAACAAAGAATTTCATCATTTAAAAAATTCAAGCTTTCGTTCAAAGTAGAACAAAAAGGGCAAGTCCGATCCTTAAAAAAAACCTCAAGGGTATCCACAAGTCTCAAAGCTGCCAACACACATATTTATCTACAAAATCTTTCCCTAATAAACAAAAAAGGACTATTTACCGTGATCTTAAGGTCCTACACCCATTAAGAAATAACACTAAGTTAGTTGGGATAAAAATACACTTGAAACAAAGCTGACCGAAGTTAAAAAGTGAATAAATCTTGCCCAATGGTTAACGAAATCTTGCACAGTGCGAACTTGATAAAAGGGCCATGACGTGGTGTCTAGGATGATTACATAATGCTTAACGGCTTTGATTCAGTCTATTCTAAGTGATCTATTGGGTAAGGAGCAGAGGGAGGAGATCTATGCTCATTATCGTAGCTAAAAGGACTGTTTTTCTTGCTTGATTGAGACTCATGAGAGTCAGGGCATTAGATGAGGGATTCAAAGAGTCCGGAACCAAAATATGGTTCTTTTGGACTCAAAAAACTAAAATGGCTGGAAAAAAAAATTGGTGACCAAAATATATATAAAGCCTTAGCTAAAGACGCTATACCTTAACGGCCGTTTGCCGAGTTAAATATAGCGCCTTTAGCTAAGGCACTATACCTCAAATAATTGTACCCCGAGACTGGTTTTTGCCTTATTTAAAGAGGTTAAGGATTTTGTAAAAATCCATTCATAAATATCTTCAAGTCACTGAAATATTTCTTCGTTAAGTTATTTTGCATTTTGTCATAATGTGTGAAGAGAGGAGAATTAGGGTTTCATTATATTGGTGTGTGAGATCATGGTGGTCCATTCGAGAGTCATCATCAACAGGATAGTGTCCATCATGGGATATCAACACATTATGATTTGTAAGTGAATTGATAAAGCTATATGTAATGTTTGGATTAAAATTTAGTAACTCATTATTTTATTGGTTGTGCAGTGAAAATGAGCAAGTTGAAAGTCCTATCCTTACTCAATTGCCCGAAGATGACATATTTAATCGGGATCTGGCTGATGCGCAGAGTCAGGAAGAGAATAGTAACTATGAAAACAATACCGATGAGTCTAGAGATGACACACCCTTCCCTGATGAGGAGGAAGAGAATGCTGAACCTGATTTGACGAGGGAGCATGCTCCACCTCCTATTAGACCAAGAGTGTACGAGTCTCACGTGCCATTTTATTCAAGTGATATCCCCTACCTTGATCATTTTTCAAGTATGCCGGATGCGCATACCCTCACAAGGGATATTAACGAAATTCGAACATATCGTGCTTAACTACAGATGAAGAGCGCAGATCTCAAGGAAAGAAACCAGTGGACCATATCGTGCTTTGATTATCATTACATTGCATCATATTCATCTCATCTCCATTATTTACAAAACTGATCTGCTAATAATCACTTGGATTACTTATCCAATCAGTGAACGGTTGTTTTTGTGGCCTTTGCATGTCATGTATACCCAATTGTGAATAAGAAGAAGAAGCCTCTTTTTTTAAAGCCTCAATCCTCTTACAAATCTCTTTTAAGTTTTGATCAATCAACCAGCCAAGATCATTTAAATCTGCCAAGAATAAGTTTTCTAGTCATTTCCCAGCTAAGCACTGGTACATAACTTCAGTCACCTCCTTCTTTGTATTCTTCTTTTGTTGCTTCTTCAGCTGTTCACTTGCTTTTACTATTCTTTGCCTAATGAAGCTCTCTTGATTCATCATTTTCTTGCACTGCTCCATCTCGGGCATCATCTTGAATTTCGAGAGCACGCGTTGAGCTCCAATGGTGCTTGGCCATACCTCAGGTTGGTCTTGATCATAAGGGCTATAAATAATAGCACAAGCATCAATTCCACAAAGGGTACAAAGTTCACTCACTTTTTTCATAAGACCCTTCTTCCTTTTCTTGAATGTTACTTTTCTTGCTGATTCATTAGTGATAAAGGCAAGCTTTACCTTCTTCCTACTCATTTGGATCCAAATATGCAAACAAGATACAAAAATATGGTTCTTTTGGACTCAAAAAACTAAAATATCAACAGGATAGTGTCCATCATGGGATATCAACACATTATGATTTGTAAGTGAATTGATAAAGCTATATGTAAAGTTTGGATTAAAATTTAGTAACTCATTATTTTATTGGTTGTGCAATGAAAACGAGCAAGTTGAAGGTCCTATCCTTACTCAATTGATCGAAGATGACATATTTAATCTGGTTCCGGCAGATGCGTAGAGTCAAGAAGAGAATAGTGACTATGAAAACAATACTGAAGAGTCTGAAGATGACACACCCTTCCTTGATGAGGAGGAAGAGAACTCTGAACCTGATTTGACGAGGGAGCATGCTCCACCTCCCATTAGACCAAGAGTGTACGAGTTCCAAGTGCCATTTCATTCAAGTGATATCCCCTACCTTGATCATTTTCCAAGTATGCCGTATGCGCATACCCGCACAAGGGATATTGACGAAATTCGAACAACAATGCGGGATGAATCTAGAGCAACGATGTTGTCAAAGGGCAGGCTTCTTCCTGATAAAGCGCGCCTAAGCAGGTCGGTGCGAATGTACAGCATAAAAGAGTGTCGTGAGATGATGGTAGCAGAGTCATCTCCATAATTTCCGCAGGTATCGCTTCTAGATGTATCCAGACGGGCATCAACAGCAGACGACTAGCCCCAATCAATGTAGCATCATCCGCTGGCTGGAAACCAGTGGGCCGCTGCAACATCTCCAAGTATTGCACTCCCATCTAATCTCTCATACATGCGGTAAAGCTACAGGATGACCTTCAACCGACAACCCATACAGAACATCCACGTGTTGAAGCGTGATAGTGGCATCACCAATGGGTAAATAAAACGTGTATGTCTCTGGTCGCCACTGCTCAATCAAAGCCGTGATCAACTACCAATCCAACTGCAATCGGTCGATCTCAATAATCCTATAGAAACCCATATCCTGAAGGCGTCTAACTATACGGGGACGGAGGTGGTGGTCCCTAAGAAAGTCCCGCATATCGTCTACTCGTCTAGCACGGAAAGTCTGAGCCAATAACTGCCCCTCCCATATGTACGAAGATCTATGCTCGGTATGTAGCAACAGTAGCTCTAGCGAGGTATGTTCGAGATGCGGCATTGGCGGAACCTCCATGACGACTACTGTAAATTAAACAATATTAATTAAAGTATTTTTTTTCATTGCTTAACATCTTTAAATATATAGTAATACCTTTAATAGTAAAAATTATTCTATATTGTCACTATATTGTTAATTACGTTTATACATTTTCTATATTATATTTTATGTGTTAGTTTATTATTTTATATGTTTGTTTGTTACTCGCCTATTTTTTATTATCATAAAATTAAATAATTAAGTTTCATAACTATACAAAATTTAATTATTAAATATTCATAAAACAATGCTTAGTTTGAGTCCAAATAAACCATATTTTGGTTCTAGACTCGATGTTTGAGGCCCAGTAGCACAAAAGGGATCCAATGTTCTTGTGTTCATGATGAGAAAATTTCTCCAATTTATCACTCAACTGGTCTGTTATATTTTATATGTTAGTTTATTATTGATATGTTTATTTGTTACTCACCTATTTTTGACTAAAACAAAATTAAATAATTAATTATTTAATTATATAACAATACTTAGTTTTGCAAATATTTATGTTTTCTCATGTCATTTTCTTACATTTGTTGAGTAGAATTCGAGAGAGTTTTGTGTTTGAACTATCAGCTTAGATATTTTGGGTTTAATAGATGCTAAAATAATTAATTACAATAACTACAAAGATACTACGCTAAAGGGCACTACATTTTACTACGCTAAAATGCACTACATTATAAATATGAGCACTACATTTTCGATTTTAATTTTTTGAAATCTTGAAGATTTGGTGATTTGGAGCCGGAACGAGCTACCCACTATGAGATAACGCCTTAGCTAGGATGTGGGACCAAGAATCTATAATTTTTATGGGACCGGTGAGCTCCACTCGAACTTTTCTTCTTTAAAACTGGGGAGTAGTTTGGTATTTTTTTGTTTGGAGGGAGGGGGGTCGTTTTTGGTTTGGTGGGGAAGGGGACTGGATGTTTTTTTTTAGGTATAGCACCTTATCTAAGACCAACTTTTAGGGACGAGTTATTAATCCCGTCGCAAAAAATATATTTTTTGGGACGAGATTATATTGCGGTCCCTAATAATTTATTTTATTGCGAAGATATTAAATCTGGTCCCTAAAAAAATTAATAACTGGTCTCAAATTATAATTGAGGGGCCTTGAGGTGAGAAAGTGCTGCCAAAAATTATACCAAAATATTAGAAAACTATTGTTTTCTAAAAAACAGGCGCCAAAGCTAATTTATTGAGACAAAAGTCTAAAAACTAAAACTCTCTGTATTCTCCAAAACAAGCGTGCATAGATTTGCCCTAATACTCCGCGTAGCTCTAGAGCCCACATCGCTTATCTGCGTTTTCTCAAAACTCATATTGTGAATTTCTGCCCTAATATCCATCTCGCCTTTGAGATTAATCCAAGGTATGCCTCCTCTGCTCTTTTTCTTCTCTGTTGTTCTTCGCTTATCTGTTGTTCTGCCCTAATATCCATCTTCTCTGTTGTTCTTCCCTAATGTTCATCGCTTATCTGTTGTTATTCTTATTCTACTAAATTACTACTTCTCTAACATCAAAAAACTGGTAAGGTTTCGTACTCTAGTATTTTTTATTTTGTATAATCAGTGGAAAGATCATTTGGTACCCGCTACCGTCTGTCTATCTAAGGTTTCGTACTCTGGTATTTGAGTTGGATTCCTAATTGGATAATTTAATTTCTGAAGTGTATTCAAGTTTATGGCATATTAAATTTATGTATTCAGTGAGAGATTTACCGAACCAAAACAGGGACTAGCATGTATATTGTCATATTGCAATGTTCATTTACATCTGAAAAGATACTGTCATATGTGATGGAACAACGTGTATACTATCATATGTATTTTAGCATACCTGAAAAATAATAGCATCTAGAAAGAAGCAGTCTTTTAGTTACGTGCGACTGTTTTGGATGATAAAGACTCTATGTTGATAAGATAAGAAAATTCAGTAGGTTGACAAGAATTTATTAATACTTTCTTTAATTGTTCTTATTAATCTGTTCTTCTGAAGCAAAGTTCAATTTTGCTATAGAGTCTATGTTCACAGGAAAAATAATTTACTTTGATATAAGAATTGCAATTCCTATTCAAATTAATTGTGTCGTAAAGTTTACTGTTTACGATTATCTTTGTTGTAAGTACTTATTTCGATCTCGGAGCAGGCTATAAGAAACCATGTATGAATGTTTTAGAAAAGAACATCTTTAATTACAAGTTAATTGATAATCTTATGTCTAGATTAGTGTCATCTTATTGTATATTGCAATGTTTTATCTGAAAACAGAGGAGCCGAGTCGACTAGAAAGTGCGACCTTAGAGTTGAACCAATTGTGTTCAACTGATCGTAACAAGCAGTGTGCATCGCAGTATTATGTTCTACTATTTTCGAGACACTTGGGAAGAATCGTTCATGACCGTAATATATGTCCGTTGGGAGTATCATCATGGAATGATATTAAGGAAGAAAAGCTGAATCACATGTGGGCAGCTATTGAGGTAAGCAAGATATTTATACAGTCATCAATAGGAGGAGTTTTAGGCTTGTTTTCTGATTCTAATGGACACTTAGGATTTTCTGATTCTTTCATCACTTGATCTTGATCTTTCTTCTCTGACATGTCTTCACTGAGCTCTCTTGTTACTTGAACCTAAAATTGAAAATGTCTAAAGTTTATGAGTCGCCTGTAAGATTCCCGTGAGAGAACTACAGTCAATTATGTGGTCTAAAATTCAATCAGCACAATGGAAAGAATCTCATAGACCTTAGCACTGAAAAATCACAAAGCTTTTCCTACAGGATATGCATATCATTTAGTTCTAGCACAGTAACTGTTGACCTCTCTATGCAAGGGAATAGTGATGTGCATATCATTTAGTTGAATACATGTGTTCCTATTTGTGCCTTTAGTTGAATAGTTTAAATCGGCAATTAATTTAGCTAGACTACTTGAACGTCATGCGATAATAACTCCTCATTAGAGAACTGGATGCCCAATT